>ML675742.1:1314475-1329429 GCA_007922155.1 Mesoclemmys tuberculata
CGAGGGGTCGTTTCTGGTGCCCCACCAAGGGGCCCAGTACCGGGTCCATTATACCACGGGGGAGGCCCAGTGCTACCTCTGCCGGGGGACGGGGCATGTTCGGAGGGACTGCCCCCTGGCCCGGCAAGGAGGGAAGCCCAGGAGCCCCGGGACCCAGGAGGGCGCCAGCCAGACCATCGGTGGCGCCCCCAGCAGCCGTCCAGTCCCTGTGGCTGCCCCCCCTCTGCCAGCAGTTGTCACCTGTGTTCGGGCCCCGGGGGCGCCCCCCCTGGCTCGCCCGGGTGAGCTGACGGGCCCCGCTGACGCCCGGAGCAGTCCGGCGGGGCCTGCGGAGGGGAGGGAGCCAGGGCCGGCACCATCGGGCATCGGAGGGGACACGCCCCAAGGGGAGGCGTCTCCTTCCCCTGCAACCCCACCTCCGCTCTCCCACACCCTGACTCCCATCCTCTTGCCCCCTGCCCCTGCCTCCGCTCCCCAAACCTCCACCTCGGAGGGCTGGGTGCTCGTGCAGGGTAAGCATGGCAAGCGAAAGGCCGGAGCCCAGCCCCCACTCCTGCCCACGGCCGAGGGGAGTGAGAGCCCCCACAAGGCCAAGCGGAGGGGGGCTCCTGAGGCCGAGCCTGCTGCCGCGCTCCCTGCCGGGGCCCAGTGGGAGGCACCGACCGAGGAAGCCGTGGTGGCGGCAACACCATCGCCCTCCTGGAGTCCCTCCTGGAGGAGTCCTCGTCCGGAGCTCCCCGAGCCCCAATGCCACCCAAAACCCCCACTGGTGCCGGAGTGGACCTCGGGGTGGCAGGGGGAGCTTTCTTCTCCTCCTTAATGGAGGAGATTGTCTCCCTGGGGCTGACCCCGGCTTGCCCGGGGGAGGACGACCCTGCCCCCCATATGGAGGGCCTAGAGCAGGGAACCCCTGAACCACCTTTCCCCTCTCCCTCCCCCCCATCCTCAGTTGCCCCCCCTGCTACCACCACCGAGGCCCCCCTCAGCCCCTCCACTCTCTGCGCTGGAGAGGAAGGACACACAGCCACTGCCCACGAAGAACTGGCGGAGGCTGAAAGGCTGAACCCCGGGCCTACGGGTGCCCTGCCCCTTGTTGTAGGCCAGCTGGCCTCCCCCACCCTACGAATGCCTGCCTGGCTGCCCCTTCACGGGGCCCTGAAACCGGGGGTGCTATGACCCCACAATCAGGCCCCTCGGACAACATCTGGCCCGAGCCCCCCCCCTTCCCACTCCCCCCCCAACCCCACCTCTACCCCAAATCCCGACCCCTTCCCCGCTCTCAACCCCTCCCCGGCCCTCACCCCTCCTGTCCCCATACCTTCTTCCCCTCACCCTGCTGCCTGTACATCCGCTGCCCCTGGGGCTATCTCTTTCCCCCTGAAGAGCTCCCAGGAGGCGGCCTTTGTCTTCAGCACTCCCAGCCCACTTGGGGCTGCTGCCTTCCCTCTGCTGCCACCGTCTCCCCCAGCCCCTGTCCCAAAGGGCCGTAAGGCCACCGCAGGGACTGAGCTGGAGGACGCCTCCCCCGAGGCGCTGTGTGAGGAGCTGCGCATCTTTCTCCGGGACACGCGTGGTGCCCGGAACCAGGTGCAGCTCGCTCTGCAGCGCTGGGGAGACTTCCATCGTGTCCTCCGGGCCGTGAGGGCCACTCTGAAGGAGGGGAGAGGGACCGGGCGGCAGGGAGCGGCGGCCTACCAACGGGCCCGCAGCTTCCGCGACGCCCTGATGGTCTACGGCGCAGGCCTGGGGCTGCTGCGGAGCCCGACGAGGACCGCTAGCGCTCCTGCCCTCCGGGATCCCCCCCAGCCCTCCTCGTAATGCCTTTTTCCATCTGCACGTTGAACACGAGGGGCTGCAGGACGGGTCTCCGCAGGAACCAGGTGCTCTCCTTCCTTCGGGAGGGGGGGGTACTCTGTAGCGTTCCTGCAGGAGACCCACACGGACCCAGCCGTCGAGGCCAGCTGGGGGCTGGAGTGGGGAGATGGGGTACACCTTAGTCATCTCTCCGCCCACGCGGGCGGAGTGGCCACCCTGTTCTCCCCTGCCCTGCAGCCCGAGGTGCTGGGGATCGCCGAGGTCGTGCCAGGCCGCCTGCTGCATTTCCGGGCCCACGTGGAGGGGCTGGCGTTGAGTCTTGTCTATGCCCCGAACGCGGGCCCGGAGCGGGTGCAGTTCTTCCAGCAGGCAGCTGCCTTCCTCAGCAAACCGGATCTGCAAGAATGCCTGGTCCTGGGCGGGGACTTTAACACCACCCTCGAAGAGCGAGACCGCACGGGGACCGAGCAGTGCCTGGCCGCCACGGACGTCCTCAGGGAGATTATCGACCATCACTCCCTGGTGGACTTCTGGCGTGACCACCACCCGGACGATGATGTTACCTTTACTTTTGTCCGGGTAGGGGAAGATCGGTCGCGCCACTCCCGGTTGGACCGTATCTACATCTCCCGGCACCACCTTGCGCGGGCCCACTCCTCCAGCGTCCGGCCGGCCCCGTTCTCGGAACACCATATGGTGACCGTGATGGCCTCTCTCAGTGCGGAGAGGCCGGGTCTGGCCTACTGGCATTTTAACAACAGCCTGCTGGAGGACGTGGGCTTCGTGGCATCCTTCCGGGAGTTCTGGCTGGCCTGGCGGGGGCAGAAGGGCGCCTTTCCCTCGGCGCAGCGATGGTGTGATGTGGGGAAGGTGCGCGCTCGGCTCTTCTGCCGTGACTACACTCAGGAGGCCAGCCGGCGGCGGGATGTGGGGATAGAGCAGCTGGAGCAGGAGGTTTTGGAGCTGGAGAGGCGACTGGCCACCAGCCCCGATGATCCGTCCCACTGCAGAGCGTGCCGGGAGAAGCGGGAAGAGCTTAGAGCCCTCGAAGACCTTCGAGCCCAAGGTGCCTTTGTCCAGTCCTGTATCCATCTCCTTCGGGAGATGGATAGTGGCTCCCGCTTCTTCTACGCCCTGGAGAAAAGGGGGGGGGCCCGGAAGCATGTCATCTGCCTCCTGTCTGCTGACGGCACCCCCCTCACGGACCCGGAGGAGATGCGTGGAAGGGCCAGGGCCTTCTACGCCGACCTTTTCTCTCCGGAGCCGACCGACGTCGTCACCTGCAGGGTGCTCTGGAATGAACTCCCCACGGTCAGCGCGGGCGACCGGGACCAGCTGGAGAAACCTCTCACTCCGGCCGAGTTCTTGGAAGCCCTCTGCCTCATGCCCACCAATAAATTTCCGGGTATGGACAGGCTGACCGCGGAGTTCTACTGCGTGTTTTGGGACGTCCTCGGCCCGGACCTCGGCCCCATCAGGGCTGAGTCCAAGGATAGCGGAGTGCTCCCTTTGTCATGCAGGCGGGCAGTACTCACCCTACCGCCAAAGAAGGGGGACCTCCGCGACCTCCGGAACTGGCGTCCCGTCTTGCTCCTCGGCATGGACTACAAAATAGTGGCTAGGGCCGTCTCGCTGCGGCTGAAGTCCATGCTGCAGGATGTGGTCCACCCCCGACCAGACCTACACCGTCCCAGGCCGCACCTTCTTTAATAATCTGTATCTGGTCCGGGACCTCTTGGAATTTGGGCGTAGGGATGGTCTGTAGTTCGCCCTCCTGTCCTTGAACCAGGAGAAGGTGTTCGACCGGATGGACCACGGGTATCTGCTGGGCACCCTGTGGGCGTTTGGCTTCGGACCCTGTTTTGTGGGATTTCTCCGGGTGCTGTTCGCCTCCGCAGAGTGCTTGGTCAAGCTCAACTGGACCCTGACCGAACCGGTCAGCTTCGGGCGCGGAGTACGCCAAGGCTGTCCGCTGTCCGGCCAGCTGTATGCTCTGGCCATTGAGCCCTTTCTCTGTCTCCTCCGCTGGAGGATGACAGGCTTGGTGCTCCGTGAGCCAGAGCTGAGGCTGGTGCTGTCGGCGTACGCCGATGACGTGCTCCTCGTGCTCCAGGATCCGGGTGACCTGATGCAGTTGGAGGACTGCCTGGCTGTCTACTCGGCAGCCTCCTCCGCCCGGGTCAACTGGGCCAAGAGCTCTGCCCTGACGGTAGGGGCCGGGTGGCAGGCGAGCTCCCTCCCACCCGCGCTTCAAGCCATTCGGTGGAGTGCGGGCCCGCTGCTCTATTTGGGTGTCCTCTTCTCCGCCACCCACCCCTCCCCAGCAGAGAACTGGCAGGATTTGGAGGGCACGGTGTCTGAGCGGCTGCGGAGATGGACAGGACTGCTCTGGTGCCTCTCCCTCTGGAGGGGGGGCGCACTAGTGATCAATCACCTGGTCCACTCCATGCTCTGGCACCGGCTCAACACTCTGGTCCCGACCCCAAGTTTCCTGGTCCACCTCCAGAAGACAGTTCTGGAGTTCTTTTGGCCAGGACTGCACTGGGTCTCTGCAGGGATTCTGAGTCTTCCACTGGAGGAGGGCAGGCAGGGCCTGTGCTGCATCCGCAGCCAGGTCCACGCATTCCGCCTCCAGGCCCTGCAGAGATTCCTCTATGGTGCAGGTAGTCCGGCGTGGAGCCATTTGGCGCGCGTCTTTCTCCATCGCTTCTGAGGGCTCCGATACGACCGGCAGCTCTTTTTTCTCCACCCGAGAGGTCTTCCACGAGACCTCTCCGAGCTGCCGGTTTTCTACCAGGACCTCCTCTGGACCTGGAGGCTCGTCTCGGCCTCCAGACCCCCTGCGGTCACCGAGGGGGAGGACCTCCTCGCGGAGCCCCTGCTACACAATCCCCAGATACGTGTGCAGGTGGCGGAGACCCCCTCGGTGCGATGGCGGTTGGTCCTGGCAAGAGTCACCAGGGTCGGAGACCTCCTGGACTACGCTCGGGGGGCCTGGGTGGACCTTCATGCGCTGGCTCAGCATATGGGGCTCTCCACCCCTCGAACCCCCCCAACGCGTACTCCAGGAGGTGAGGGCAGCCTTGCCCCTTACTGCTTTGATGTACCTCGAGCGGGTCTTGCAGGAGGGTACTCCCCGCCCCCCCCTCAGCCCCGGTCCTCCGGTGCTTACCATCGGGCCTCGGCCCCGCGAACCTCCTTGGCCCCCCCATCCTCACGCCCCAAGCCGGCTGCTCAATCTGCAGCCGGTCCTCTTCCAGACCGCACGTAGGAAACATCTGTACGCGCTCGTGCTCAACACCCTTCACTTCCTCGCCCTCGCGTCCCGCCCGGACACTAAGTGGCGGGATCTCTTACCACCCTTGGAGGGCGAGGATCCCCGGTGGGCCAGTCTGTATTCCACCTTGACCCCGCGGCCCGCCAGGGATATCAGTTGGCGGCTCCTTCACGGAGCCGTGAGCATGGGCATGTACTTGGCGCGATTCACTTCCCACCCTGACACCTGCCCCTTCTGCGGCATGAGGGAGACCCTGGCGCACGGGTACCTGGAGTGCGCCAGGTTGCAGCCCCTCTTCTGGCTCCTCCAGAACCTCTTGTTGAAGTTCTGGCTGCACTTCTCCCCGCACCTGTTCATCCACTCATACCCCATCCGTGGCCCCACGAAGTCGCAGGAATTTCTCGTCAACCTCATCCTAGCCGTGGCCAAACTAACCATCTAGAAGTCCAGGGAGAGGAGGTTGGCAGGGGAGTCTCCCTGCAACTGTGGGGCCTATTTCCGTTCCCTTGTTAATTCACGCCTCCGGGCGGAGTTCCTCTGGGCAGTGTCCACTGGCTCCCTGGACACCTTCGAGGAGCAGTGGGCGCTGTCCGGGGTTCTCTGCTTGGTGTCCCCTTCTGGTCTCCTACGTTTGACCCTGTGACCTTCACGCCCTTTCCTGTTTTATTCATTTGTTGTCCCCTGTAATTTGTTGGAGCCGGGTCCAGTGGTTCCTCCTCTAGGCTGGGAGAGAGGGACCTTTAGCGGTGGGTGGGCTTGCACCCACCCACGTCCCCCGGTTTCAAATTGTGGGAAAAGGGCTTTTAGCATTCTAGGGCTCACATCCTGGCCCTGGTATACTCCTTTTGTAGCCATCTGGCCTGACTTTACCACTCTGGGCCTTGAATTTACAATGTGGGAGCCTTGGAGATTTTGAGTTGGGACTAGGGCCACAATTAGGGAAGTGCAAACATAGCTTTAAGCCACCTTTCTTGGCCTCCAGTGGGCCCTGTGCTCAAGGTAGAACTTGAATAACAGAGAATCCAGCCTTATATTTTTAAAATGGATTATTTAAAAATGGATTAACAGTTTATTATAATGAAACAGTGTGTTACTGTTCAATTCCTTTCAATTTCAAGGGGTGTTGCTTTGGGGGAGCAGCAGCAGACCTCTTTTTCACAATGGGTAGTACTCTTAGGTTAATAGATGTTGTTTTATGTTTTTCAACATAGATATATAGAACAATAATTATATTATCAGAGGGGTTGTGGCAGAACACAAGAGGGGCCTCTGCTGCACCCCCAACCACACTTCCAGAAAAGAACTGAAAACCAGTTTGGTTACTTGAATAGTAACCAGAAACTGTAAGTTTCATGCGTGCATTCACCTAATTAGGAGAGAATCTTAGTTATCTTAAACATCTGTTCTTGTTCTGTGATTGACTGTAGCATTAAAAAAGAAAAGAAAAGCACAAGATAAATAGTGAAGCTGTTCCAAAACTGACCATCGGAGCATTTTTACACAGGAAAATGGCTTTTCAATTGAATGGATTTTCTAGTGAAAACTTTTCCATTTTGTTGAATAATTTTGGGTTTTCATCAAAAAAACAAAAATCTAAAAAATGTCAATAAAATGAAAATATTTTTCTGTTTCCAGAGACTTTCCATTGGAGGGGAAAAGTTATTTCTCAACCAGCTCTAATGAATATATGATATCCATTTGTAAATTTCTTGGGCATCATAGATTTACATCAAGAAATATTTGCTCTAACATTATCTTTTTTTCATTTCCAGCACTGGATTTTTTTCCAAATGCAAGCATGATTTTAGCCACAAGAATGAGTACATCTTTCATTGTTAATATACCTAAGTGTATTCCTTCCTCACAATTCACACCCACGATGATTAGACCAGCGGTGGCAGCAGTTGGTGATAAAGTTGCTATGCCAGGTATCACATATTCTTGATTTTTCTCTTTAGATGTGTTGATTCTTTTAGCTTGTCATTATTTTATTCATTTTAAACCACAACAGACTAACACCCTAAAATGCCAAAATCCTCCAGATATCCACTGAAGACCAGGCAGAGTATGAGCAACAGCAGTGAAAGCTTCCTTAAAATGCCTCACTGATGTTGTGACCCATCCGTGCCCAGGGTAGCCACCTGATAATGCCAAGGTGAGGGCAGACTGTAAAAGGAGAGGAGATTCTTCCAACACTGGTGGGTGACACTGAAGTTGGACTTCCCAACCAGCCTCAAACAGTGCTTCTGATTCCCCCACACTGGTTATCAAGAAGCCACTGTGCAAATACACACATCCCCCTTTACTGCATTTCAGTCTCTGGCTCCCAAACTGCCACTACGTCCAGTAAAGAGACCAGTGATTTAAACCCTATGCTCTTTACTCAAAAGATTCCCTCTGATCCCAAAGGACCAGCCATAGTACCAGATCACGAGAAGTTTGGATCTTACCCAAAATAACACACTGCCAACCAATCCTTTAGTAACTAAAACTAAAGGTTTATTTTAAAAGGAAAAACAAACAATAAGAGAAATGTTAAAGGATTAAAGCAATCAGATACATACAAATGATTTGAAAGTCCATATACATCAGGTTTCTAGAAGAAATGTGGAGCTGCAAGCTTGTATAGTCCCTCTGGTATACATCCAGTACCTGGATGGGTCTAAGTCCTTTGGTTCAGTTGTAAAATGAATTGATCCAGAGGTGAGTAGGTGTGTGTCTGCAGCTGGACAGGAACAAAGACAAAATGGTTTCTGTGGCTTGATCTTATATACCTTCTATCTCTGGCTGTGTGGCCTGTAAGTCCTTACAAGAACTAAAGTGGAGTCCAGAGTCACATGGGCCAATCCTGGTAACTCTTCAGGTATGCCCTTAGTTCCTTTCTGGGCCTTTTGCTTCTGTAAAGGTCTTGATGGGCCATTAAGCGGGCTATTGTCCTGCCGCCTCTCTGTCTGAGGTATGTCTTATACAGCATAGTTTGAAATACAGGTATTATAACTTCCATTACAGATACAACACATGAACATAAACATTATCATCTTACTCAGCACATTATAATCTTTCTAACAGGGTCTGACATGGCATGTCTCACATGAATCACTATGATTTTGACATATTGATGTCAAATAACACAAATGTCCCCCCCTCCTTGCAATCCAGTCAGCATGACACCCCCAACGCGAGACTGGTGTAGAAGGGAATAATCGGAGCTCCTGAATACACCTCAAGGGCCCTCCCAATCTAGTCAGCATGACAGATGTGACTCAGCCATGGCTTAGAAGGACTATTTTTATGTGCGATGGGGCAGCTTGATCTCCATGCCCATCGTTCCTTGCCCTTTAATGGGGCTGTCAAAAAGCTGGACAATTACAATTTGATAACTTATCAAATATATATATAACCAGCTGTCCAGCAGGAACTAAACTAATACCAGCAGGTAATGTCACACAGTCCACTGCATTCAGATAGCAATGACTTCCAGTCATTACTAGTAATAATCCTGGCTGGATTTCAGTATTGAATTTATGAGTGGAATCCAGGCTAATTCTGTGTTGTTTTTTTGCATATCATTCTGTAATGTTCACTAGACAGTGTGATCATTGTGTAGTAAGTCTGTGGGATTGTGCAGTACACAATGCTAGTAACTTAATGGTTCTGAGACCCTAAAGCAATGGTTCCCACTTATTTTTCAAGCTTACCCTGCCAACCTCCTTTATAATGCACTGATCAATAGTTGCATCACTCTGTATCCTTGTGCCATGTACTGACACATGAGGTATCTTTTATTTTTTTTCAGTCTCTTCTCCCTTTCTCTCACGTCCTCTCTTCTGTCTCCATTCTTCCTTCCTTTTCATCTTTTTTTCTCTCATTTTCTATTTAAAAAAAAAAATTCTTGCTCCTTTCTTTGGCTTTTCTTGTTCCACTCTAATCCTAATCCCACTCATGCTGCCTGGGTTATGGGCATCTATTGGTGGATCCATATGGCCAAGACAAAGCATCATGTCTGTGCCCTACAATTATCCAGGAGGCTTATCATTCCGTGCACCACGGTTGTGGCCTTCGGAGACAGCTGGTCAGAAAACTTTTGTTTAAAACTTTTTTCCTGCAAGTAAACAGGAGAATTTTCACTAAATATTTTTCTGTTTTCCAACCTGTACTTCCTACCAGTAGCCATGTGATCCAGTCCATGGCCTGTAGGTACCCACACTGTTCTGTCCATACACCTACTGTGGCCCCTAAATAGTCACAATGATATACTCTGGGTAGTCACAATTTTGCTTAGTCCGTGTACCATGGTTGTGGTGTGTGAGTTATGTGCACACTATAATTTTGGGAGAGAAAATCAGTTTCAATGTTTAATTCTATTTTCACACCATACCTTCTTCCCTCATCAATACAGACAATTAAGACTAGGTGGGCACCTTGCAATCTGTTCCTAGGAAAGAGGCAAGACGTAGTTGTTCTGGCCCAGGAGTAGAGAACAGAGACTGAATTATGACTCTCAGTCCCAATTCAGACCCTGCTTCCCGGTTGCTCCATGGAGGATGTAAGCTGTGCCAGCCTTTTCCTGCAACCTATTTCCCCCTCTGCATCAGCTAATCCTGTGCCAATGCTCTACACAGTCCTCGCCTATCTGCACTGGCAAGGTAATAATACCCTCAGGGAGGCTACTTTCCTCATACATTGCCTACACAGGGGAGAGAAAGGGGCACCTTATGGTTCCTTCCTCCCCTGAGGGATGCTTAAGCCCTTAGATAACATCTTTAAACCACAGTGTCATTTACAGGTTATGGTCTTGCTGCCTTGATTGGTCATATGATTAATGTGTAGTTTTTATGCTGTCTTTTTTCTAGCTGTGACAGACACTGATCAGATCAAATCCCTCCAGATTTCCTCTACTGCCCAAGTTTACTTTGCAGGAGAATTCAAGAGTGTCTCATGTAGGATCACTAGGGATCTTGTGAAAATGGACATTGATGATGGGAACTACAAGCTGACCACAGTCATAGGCTACCAGGTGGGGGTAGAAGTCTGTGAAAAAATTAAAGGCCCCTTCTGCAATCGAGCCCTGCAGCCATCATCGAGTTATAGGTACTGTATGAGTCAACTGAAACAAAAGTGCATTCAGTAGGGCTAAAATATTAGACTTTGATGAGTCAGCGCTCTTATACAGGATGATGCTGTCAACGTGAAAGCATAAGAGGGTTTTCTTCCTCTAGCATAAAAAAAAAAAAAAGAATTGACTATTTGGTTTTGTTTTTTGTAGAGCATGCTAGGCTCAGAGTTGTTTCCTTCCCTGGGTAGTTTAGTCATTTTAGCTATAATTCAGGAGAGGTGCGCTCCAAAAAATGCAGCTGATTGATTCATGATCCTTAGTGTTTAATACATTTTGTTTAAACACCCACTGAGACCAAACACAGTGAGATGAACCTTTCAGGGGAAAAAGCTTCACAACTACCTTAGGGCTGAGATATTCAGTGGAAGGCAAAATGAGAGCTCTCTTAAAAAACATGCATACACATTCAGGAATGGGCTCTTATGTACACAGGGACAAATTCTGTACTTTGGTTCCAGCCTCTTTGCAAAGTATCCAGAATCTGGGCATCGCTGCTAGGTTGAAAATAGAGCTAACTAGGAATTTTTGGACAAAGTATTTTTTCACTGAAAAATGATGACTTATCAAAACTGAAACTTCATGGGAATGGGTCAGTTTTGACAATGTGTGAACTCAAAAAAATTTGAAAAAAGTTCTGAAATTGTTAAAACATCCCGTTTTGACATTTTCGAAAGAAAAAAATGTCAGTTTTCTGGTCTGAAACCACACTTTGTTTTTAAATTTAAGCTAATCATAGTATATTAAAAAGGTCAATCAGAAAAAACATTTCAAAATGACTGAAACAAAACATTCTGATTGCCCCAAACAGACTCCCCCCTCTTCCCAGATATCTGGTTTGCAAAAATTTTGAGAGTTCGACTTTTTGTCCCAATTCGGGATGAGAACATTTTTCAAAATCTCAAAAATTTTTGCAGGGTGGAAAAAACATTTCTCACACAACTCTGGTTAAGAATTCCACTGATAGGTAGTGGGGTGGGGATTCAGAGCTGGCATAAAGCTGGCAAACCTGGCTCCCATGCCAACCAATCCCCACTCCAGACTAAAAGGTGTTTGGGAATTGAAACGGCTCTCCCAATTCACAGCTGGGAATGTTCCTTAGGATCTGTCTACACAGTGCAGAAGTGCACACTAGAGGGGTGTGATTTCTAAAATGCACTAAGGTGTTGTGCTCTAACTGGCCAATGTAGACCTTGTCGGCATTAACTAAAAGTTCCCCAGTGCACGTTAACTGAGTATTGTTTGAGAAGATCTATATCCTAATGCATACAAAGGAGCTTTTAGTGTGCATTAGTAGGGTCTACAAAGGCCAGTTAGTACACAACATATTGATGCACTGTATAGACAAGCCTTAGAATCCGTAGCCAACTGTTGCAAGTTACAGCAGCCCCATACCTATTCTAATTTATGCTGAGGATAGGGCAGCTTAACAATTGAGAAGGCAGTTTCCCATTTTGCAAGTACAATATATATGGGCATCTGAGTGCACAATGCCAGCTTGTGAAGATGCAATGGCTGCATGCACTGTTTTTCTATTTTTCTCATTTGTACCTTCTTCTGAAAATCAAAATGCTCTATGTAATGCAATGCATTATCTTTAGAAAGCTTCCTTATTACCAAATATCATAAGTGATAGTTCATAACTGTAAATTCAGACAAAAAGAAAAGTTATAGGTGAAGAATGAGGGCCTGATCTAAAGCTCACCAAAGTTTTTCTAGTGACATCAGTGGGCTTTGAATCAGACCGTAAAGGGACTCAGAGAGATTAAAGAGAGAATTCCACTTAGAATCATAGAATATTAGAGTTGGAAGGGACCTCAGGACGTCATCTAGTCCAACCCCCTGCTCAAAGCAGGACTAACGTCAGCTTTTTGTCAAGGGTTTTGTCAAGCCACATCTTAAAAACCTTTACAGATGGAGATTCCACCACCTTCCTAGGTAACCCATTCCAGTGCCTTACCCCCTACTACCGCACTTACGGGTGAAGTAAGAATGGAGTGTGTAGATAGAAGGGTGTGGGAGGGATGAATCCATGGAGACTTTTGAAAAATGAGGATAGTTTCCTAGGTGGGTATGAAATAGTGACAGACCCAACTCAAAGCACTAGGTCCAAAAACCCTCCCGTCAAACAAGGGTGAGGTTTAGATCTGAATGCTGATCCAACATTTTGGACGTGGGCCCATCTTAGTAAGGAGCCATTTCAGATAATGATGGGGTGGGAGCAAGCTGGTCCTACTTTATGAAGAGAGAGAACAGGTTGTGACAGCAATTTTTCATCATAAAAGAAGTGTTTGCCATTGTTTATGTTGGAGCAATATTATTGTAGGTTTAAAAACAATCCAGAGCTAACAACTGAATGAAACAAAATACAAAGTATTTTGTATGATCCTGCTAAAGTTAATATCTAATATATATTCTTTTTCATGATTATTTAAGGGTAAATTTCTTTATTTTGGATGAAAATGCAGTAATAAGAGCTCACACAGGCTGGTCAGATGCCATACAAACGAACAATGGTGAGTCCCTAACTTAGTGAAAGTCACTTCAGTCATTCTTCTTAAGCTCCTGTCATTCTGAGTTATAAAATCACCCAGTTACAGGATAATAAGCTGCTCTGTGAAAGGTGTTTTAACATTAGAGCCTTTCTTTGTTCAGTTTACAGCACTGTGCAAAAACAGCTTCATTGCTACTTGTAGCTCCACTACCTAGATCAGTGGTACCCATACTTTTTAGGTCACACTCCCCTTGCCCCTGTCTGCGCCCCTGCATCCCTGCCACAGGTGGGATTGGGAGCAGGGCCATGGTCGGGGCCAGGGACCATGGCTGGGGGCGGGGCTGCAGTTGGGGGCAGAGGCTGGAAGTGGGGCTGGAGGCTGAGTTGGGAACAGCAGCCGTGGCCAAGGCCAGGCAGCTAGGGGCCAGGGACTGAGGTTGCGAGTGGAGCTGCAGAGGTGAGAGGCCACTGGGGGCTGGGCAAGGAACAGTGGCTGAGGGCCGAGGCCACTAGGGTCCAAGGCCAGATGTGGGGCTATGGTGACTGAGGCTGGGAGCGGGGCCTGGCTGGGAACTGCAGCCGGGAGCTGGGACCACAGTCTGATCAGGGGCCTCAGCTGACGCTGAGCCCAGAGCCACAGCTGGGGGGCAAGGAGCAGAGCTCGGGGCTGGGTGGTTCTCCATTGCTGGTTGGCCCAGGCCCTGCTGCACCCCCCACCTCCCAAATGTTCCTCCACACATCCCCTGGGGAGGTGCATCCCACAGTTTGGGGACAGCTGACTTAGATTAAAACTAATGTGGATATGTTAGCCTGCCCTGCAATCACATCTCTGATTGCAGTGTACATATACCCTTAGTTAAACTGGTGTAAGTTTGTGTGTAGATGAGGCCAAAGCATCGGAATGCACCTAAAAACCACATGCTTAGATGTCTAATAGTATTACTTACACCCTCACACTGTGGTGCAAAAAGGAAACATGGGTTTGAAAATTTACCCTAATGGCTTTAACTCCCTAAATATTTTGTCTTTCCATTTTAGTGACAAGCTTCACAGCTTATGATGGATCATTCGAAGGGCGGGCTGGAGGAATGATAGTGATCACAGTACTGCTTTCTGTTGGTATGTTCTTGCTGGTGGTTGGCTTAATTGTAGCAGCAGCTCTTGGAGGGAAAAAATCATAAATCAGGCAAGCCAAGATTGCCTTTCAGAACAAAAACAGCTACAGATCTGAATGAACTGCTTTCTAGGGATCAAGAATATTCTACAATAATGAGAGCTGCATTAAAGAGGGAACATGAAAAATTATAAATAGTATAAATCAGAATTGAAGATGTCTGATGTATCAAGTTTAAACTGTATATAGGCTGATTTACAATGTGACAATTTTTACATCAAGAGCTAATATTAGAGTTGGGCCCAAACCGAAACTGTAGGTCTAAACAACCCTGATGTTGGTTCCAAGTTGACTTGGGCCTTTCTCTAGCTAATGTGCTTTGGTGCCATAAACTGAAATCCATTGTCATGAATCTGAGACATTCAGTTAGGGAGGTGTATATCGTATGTGCCACAGTGCATGACTTAATTCCAGGAGCAACATTTCTGAGGGTGCTTGGGCAGCGTCTTCACACATCTGCTATGTTAGTGATTATATGGTGTGCAATGGTTGATTATGGGTGCACTGAGAGCTATGGCTCATTGCTTGTAGTGAATTTCTATTTACACCCATGAATCAGAGGCCACCATCGTTGAGTCTGACATTTCACATTGGCTGGACAGAATATATGGTATATTGTGCTAACTGGCACAGAAGTTGATTTTAGATGCCTGATCCTTAGAGATGTTGAGCAGGTATAACTTTCATTAACCCAACTGCACAAGCTTCTCATTGACATCAATGAGAGCTGCAGGTCCCTGGTGTCATGACCCACAGATCTCAAACCTAGGTCTGCAGGGGCCATGGGAACCACCACACTCCAACCCACCATCTGGCATCTGGCTGATAATGGCTTACCTGGGATCCATGAAGCCCAGCTCCAGGTGAGGCTCCACCTCTGAGGTCCAATTGGTGGAACCACAGAGCAGCTGGTTGGCCCACTGGCCCTATTTAATGGAGCAGCAGAAACAGAAAGCTGTCTAAATAGCTGGGCTCCACTCTCCTTGGGTTGTGTGCTTTGTACTCTCTGCTCCCTGATTTCTTGGCATCTGACTTGTGGTTCCAGTTTGTCTTCTGGTTCTGACCTTCCAGTATCTTGACC
>ML675742.1:1329439-1345726 GCA_007922155.1 Mesoclemmys tuberculata
TGTGGTTCCAGTTTGTCTTCTGGTTCTGACCTTCCAGTATCTTGACCCAGCTGACTCTTGACTCCTGTCTTGTAACTGGACTCTGGCTGCAATGACTAGGTCTGGCTGCCTATCACCTGTCTGTGACACTCAACACCTTTCAGGATCTGGCCCTAACATTGTATTGTAGATGTTCTCAAGAGTTTCCATGCTTTATATTTTGATCCATCATGACAGCTATTCTCCTGAAGGGTCTGTGCCCATGGCCACTCTGAAATTTTTATGCTAATGAAACTTGTCAGGTAACCACTAAAACTGAACTGAAAGAGATTTTATTTCTTTGAGCTAAGAGGCCACATCTCAGCAGTCAGAATTTGCTTTTGTGTTTTGGCAACTGCACTCAGACCTCTGAAGTTGTCCAGCTGTGAGCCCTCAAGGTGTAAATATTTTCAACTAGTATTTTCAATATAAATGATAATATCAATAACCAAATTATTTTTTTGAGTATCTGGGGTGGTTACAAATAAATTTAATTTAGTGCAGGACTGTGAATGACACCATGAGTGATGGAATTAAAGACTTCATTTAAAATAGAATAGTTGGTTAAGACAAGTAGGAATTACGATATAACCATACAATGAATTTTTATACTCACATTCCAAAATTAAATGGTGCATACAGGAGTGACAATTCCCTGAATGAGAAGAATGGGTAAATAATCCTCTCTTTGATGGTAGATGAGCATGCTGATCTAAAATTAATGTGCCACCCTTTTAAAAATAATTTACAATAACACTCTTGATTAATTTGCATTAAGCCTACATTTTACCCTATCTGTATTTCTGCTACCATAATTAAAATACTTCTGCTCCCTCATGGGCTATTTATGATTAAACATTATCTTTAACAACTGATTAAATGCCTTTCCAATAACTGTCAGTATAGATAGTATTCTTTCAAAACATTCACATTACATCCCAAACTCTTGTTAGAACCAAACATGTTTACAACATAGCCATAATTTATCTCTAACTTGCCTCTGAGTTGTCTTTCTTCACTTCACCCACCATTTACCAAGCCTCACTATTGTCAAGCCTAAACTTAGGCCCCAAAACCTATTCATTTTAGCACATTTCTGTGTACTGTATTATAAACAAACATCACTTTTATACTCCCCAGAGGACAGGTTCCTAATTATCATCATGTGGCCAAAGGAAAAAAATACTGAAAAAATAGACTGAGAACATGGAGTCTGAGTTTAATGTAGATGTGAAATGGCAGACCCCTACATAATTATATAATAAATACAGCCTATAACTAAGAGAAAGTGGGACATGATAGAAATACATTGAGCTAAATTCTACTCTCAGTCAAACCCATGCAAACACATTTACTTCCGTAGGGATGCACGGGTATAACTGTAAGCAGAAAATTTGGCTCTTTGGGCTCAATCCAAAGCCCGCTGAAGTCAATGGGAAGCTTTCCATATGACTTCAATGAGTTTTGGATCGGGCCTTTTATGTTTGGTATGATCAGGTAAATGAACCCCTCCAATTCTTACAAATAAGTATAAATGTAGCTGTCAGTGATTACTTATATGAAATAATGACTGTGTCAAAATGAAATAAATGACAATCTGTGATGAGGATTTAAAATGAATAATGATAGTGGAAATTCAGCTGCAGTTTCATGATGCTGAATTTCATAACACCCATATTAGTTATAGTGTGATATATCAGCAGAAGACGTTCAACAACTGCTCTGGTGCAGTTATTCATTTGTTAGGGGAATAATTCCTACCAACAGCCAATTAGCAATGGTGTCCTGGGGCACTGGTGTTATGGTTTACAATCCTAAGTACCTCTTTACCATATTTTCATAAGTTGTATTTAGGTCCAGGGTTTAAAAGAATGCACATAATCTACATTGTACTGTCCTGATAAATTGTTATATGTTCAAACTCATAAACAAATTTGAGCATTTTTTCCCTCTAACCACCTCATGTAATAAAAAGGGTTTGGGTATGCTTTCTCTATTCTGAACATTATGCTGACTTTCAAATAAAAATATGAATGCTGCATGTAAAATAATGACCTCCATGAATATGTTCTGATTTCTTTTGCAATGCAACTGAATTTGGGTTGAAAGGAAAATAACTTTTTCATTCACGCTGAAGTTGAGTCGGATTATTTTCGTGAAAGGTGACCTGATAAAGAAGAAAAGATCAAATAACAAATTACTTTTGTCAAATTGATTTTGCATCTCTTTAGACCACTTTCCAAATCTCAGTGAAATACATTTGGGACTAAGGCCTGGTCTACACTTATAGATTCCAAGGCCACAAGGGACCACTGTGATTATTTAGTCTGAGCTCCTGAATAACACCAGCCATAGAACTTCCCCAAAATAATTCCTAGAACAAATCTTTTAGAAAAACACTTGCATAACCACATTGATTAGGGATGTGAATTTTTTTTTTAACCAATATATTTATACTGGTCCAAGACCTATGCTATGTCTACACACTATCACTTATGTCGGTATAACCTATGTCACTTGGGTATGAATAAGATTACCCCCAAGCAACATAAGTTACACTGAACTTCTCCGGCCAACATAGCTGCTGACGCTCATTGGGAGTGGATTAAGACAACGGGAGAGCTCCCCCCATCGGCTTAGAGTAGCTGCACTAGCGAGTTTACAGAAGCATAGCTGCATCAGTGCAGCTGCAATGCTGTAAGCTCTCTAGTATAGCCATAGCCCTAGTGTGAACACAGTTATACTAGTATATAGGTGCCTTATACTGATGTAGATTATTCCCCTTTCTGTAGAGGGTTTGTTACAACGGTAAAAAACACCTTTAGACTAGTATAAATGCATCCATAATGGAGGGTAGGAAGGGGAGGTTGTATGTGTACTCCTTTAACTATACCTGTATGGTCAAAGCAATACAACTGTCTAGACCTTATCCTCCTTTGCTTTGCTCGTTGTATAGTCATTTACACATATTCAAAGTGAATGTAAAATACTACTGAAGTGGAATGGTAGAGTTATTTAACCACATTTACCCACACTTTGCATTGGTATAAAGGATTACACTAGATGCAGTGCAACAGAGAATCATGCCCTTTGTTTTAACCATGGGAAAACAGCATTTCCCCTGATTCTAACTCCAGGATACATGACTGAGAAAGCACGCTAGCATTTCCCAGGCTTCAACAAAGAGTGGTATTTGCATGTCTTACTCCAGACAATGCTTTGTCAGTTGAGACCTATTTTCTTGTTAATTTTCAACCTTGGGAATATTGAGCAGCTTATTATTTACTATGAGCATTTAAAAAAAACAAATCACATGTTGATTATGCACATGTGTTGATAATTCAGGGACTGTTCCTGTGTGGTGATGAGATGTGTAGAACACCTTCAATTGCTAATGAAGTCATTGGGTGGTGATGGTGCTTAGTACCTCGCAAGATACACTTTGCAGAACTGGATTGTGTAGAGGAATCTGAGCAATACGCAGAAAGAAAATGAAAAGACCAAATTATTTGAACTTGAATTGTAAACAGGAGTATTTTTAATCAGAGCTTCTGGAGTTTCCTTTTTAATGGCCTAAAATATTGTGACTGAAATCCTAACTCCAGTGAAGTCAATGGCAAAACTCCCATTGACTTCAATGAAGACTGTTTTTTTCTCTCTCCAAACTAAAATAAACTTATGCATAAAGAATAGCAGTTTTTATTAAGGTGAATCATTAAATAAAGAAAGTGTCTGTATGTTATATGTAATGCAAGCTGATGGATGTATTCTCCCACCCTTACTATCCATGAGTAGTAATCTCTTTCCACCATTAGCCCCATTCATTTTAAGAGGGCTGCTAGCACAGTAAAGTGCTACTCAGCTACAGATAAGAAAATAGAATATACTCCTGAATGTTATACTGTTTACATGAATTATACAGCTTATATATAGCAGGACCCAAGTACTCATCTTGATTTAACACAAAAATAAACCTTGTATTCATCCAGTCCACGTGAATACTATGGTATAGAACAACAATGCTTAGACTGCAGATCGCAAGCCGCAAATGGCTCTTTAAAGTGCCTCCTGTGGCTCTTTGCAGCACACTGATCTTCAAACACTCTGATTTAATTATTAACCAATCTAAGTTATTAACCAATCAGGATGCTTTTACTATGCTATTAACCAATTAAGTTATCACCTTGCACTAATTTGTTAACTTACTTGCTGTAGGAATTTTATATATATAATATATATATAAACTAAGTATTTCCCCTGTCAGACTGTTTAAATATGAATAACACTAGTAAATGAAACAATGAATTCACACTATTGTGGTTGTTTTGGGTAATGCTGATCATTAATATGGCTCCTGGACCACTGTGGTCTGAGTATCACTGATGTGATACTAATTGAAATACAGAGTAGATAAGCCAATAAATACAGTAGCGTTGCCACACACATATTAACATATTGTAATATACATGACAAATTATCATGCAAAAGGTTTCATCTGATTACTATTATTACATATGGTATGTTATTTTTCCCTGCACTGGTGCATCAGCTGCCTGATATAGTGCCCAAGAATGTGTAAAATGCCTTCAGAGTTATAGAGAACTTTACATAGACTTCTGCTATGAAGATAATTTCTCCACTTAGTTACAGTGCATAGGAACTGCTAAGAGACAAAAGGCATAGATGACTGAACCAACATAGCTAACTTGTGCATGTACTATTATTATTAATATTATTTATATTGTGATAGCTCTTAGGAACCTCAATCATAGAGTGGGAGCCCATTGTGCGAGGTGCTGTACAAACACAGAACAAAACCCCCCAAAGCTTACTATTTCCTGATGTTACCTTTCCTGATATCAGAAAAACTGCTCCCATACTGCTGAGGAATGCTCTGGATTTCATATGTGAAGATGAAGACAATCATTCTCAGTCCTGCTCGCTCCCAGTCTCACTACCTGACATACTTTCCTATAGAGGATTACTGTTAGAAAAAAGCAATAACCAGTTACACTGGAGTCTTGAAGAGAACTTTTTCAGAAAAGATCTGTTACTTGCATTACTGAACAGAGGACATCGGATATAAATGAGATTCCTTTTTCTATTGTTCATGCTAACTACACTTGTGGAAATAAAATACATTGAAAAACACGATTTGCTGAAAGCAGCCAGATTCCTGCCACTGACATTTGTTCATTCAAGTAATTTATTCCCCCTTTTTAAATGTTTCCACTTCCTTTTGATACAGGTTCACTACCCATGCCTGGCACATTCCCTAAGATGTCCATCATGCTCTAGGAAGTGGAATATTAAGATCGCTATTTCCAAGTCCTTTTTTATGCCACAGAATGAAATCACTTGTAACAACTAGTTTAAGAAAAAATGTTAGAGTGCATCCATACCCACTGTACTGACTCAGTTTAAGTTTTGTTCCACATTCACAGTAGCACTGTACTAAACAACTTCAGTTACAATGCTTTCTGGGCACCTAGCCCACAATTCCTGGCTCAGTTTCCAGAAGCAGTGCTTTCTGGGAGATTGTATAAGGCCACCAGGGCACTGTAGAACACTAGCGGGAGAACCAGCACCAATTTAACTAAAATCATTTTAAAACACATTTAGTTAAATCAGAACAAACTCATGGATCCACTTAAATCAGTTTAAGTGATTATACTTTAGATTAATTTGGTAAGTTATCCTGGTTCAGGTTCACCGTGCACTGCCCATAGTGAGCTTGATTCTGCACATTATTAATTATTATTATTACTGCTGTCATCATAGCACCTAATATACTGGTTCTTAACCAGGGGTATGCATAGCCTTGGGAGTAGGCAGAGGTCTTTCAGGGGGTACATCAACTCATCTAGCTATTTGCTTAGTTTTACAACAGGCTACATAAAAAGAACCAGCAAAGTCAGTACAAACCAAAATGTCATATAGGCAAAGACTTGTTTGGACTGCTCTATATATTACACCCTGAAATGTAAGTACTATATTTATATTCCAATTGATTTATTTTATAACTGTATGGTAAAAATGACCAAGTAAGCAATTTTCAGTAATACTGTGCTGTGAGACTTTTGTATTTTTATGTCTGATTTGATTTTGTAAGCGAGGTGAAACTTGGGAACATGCAAGACAAATCAGACTCCTGAAATAGGCACAGTACAGAGATACTGAAAGATTGAGAGCCAGGTACTGAAATGTTCCTTGGAAGTCTCCCTGCCTAGTGTTGATCTGTTTAGCTTCTGACTGTGGCAAAAGCACAACACAAAGTAGAATGCTGCAAACTACAGACTGGAGACTACGCACAATCACTGAGAGCCATCCACTACTGCTGCATACTTTGAGCTCTTTCCCAAAAGTTGTGAGGCCATAAATCCCTCTTGTAATATTAACCAGACAAATACTTGTATGTACATCACTGTGCAGGTTGCTTTAGGGTGATTTTCTTAGTTTCTACAACTAATAGAAAAATCAAAAGAACTAATAGAAAAATCAAAAGAATCCTAGGTTTCCTGAAACGTTCAGGGCTGAGATGCAAAAGCAATTGATTGATGTACTAAAGTTTGTGGAAAGCCCTGAATCCCAGTGCTTTCTCCCTTTGAGACATCAGGCCAATTTAGAGTCTTTAATTCAGTTGTAATAGAATGCAATTCTACAGGCGTTTCGCCCTATCCTGGCATCTCAGTATGTGATTTGCTTTAGCAAGTGGAGGGAGAGGTAGAGAGTGAAACTGATGAATGAGTCTGAAAAAGATTGTGAGAAATTCCTGTTAGTCTGGCCTTTTGACTCTCTTATCTTTCTGCAAAAACAGGAAAAACACCTAACTGAAACTACCTCAGGCATCTGTAGTTTCTCATTATGGAGTACTTTCAGCCCCAGTTCATTACATGAGAGGATTGTTCTTACTTTATTTTTTCATCAGCACCATTAAAATCCACTGGATGGGGAGGGACAGATAAAGATGTGGAAAAGTGTTGGAAGGGCTATTAATCACTTGGAATGTAAGTTAAAGAAAATCCTAAACTCTGGAAAAGTTGTATTAGTAGGTTGACTTTTGCTGAAAAAAAAAAGCAAAAAAAAAAGAGCCCAAATTAATTTGTATGTCATATAGTCCAAGACAGGGGATTCAGGACTTTATCCATATAGTAAACTAAATTCTATTTTTATTATTACCTATTAAAATCAAGAATCCAAAAAAGTGGGTCATCTTGCAACATAATGCAATTCTAGAGTTCATAGATTCAAAACTACATATTATGGAGCTTTTTACATTGCATTCAGTTTACTGTGTTCATTGTCACTTACAGAAATAATGGCCTCAATCTGGGGAAACATTTCAAGTGCATCTCTCAAGTAAGATGTTAATAGTTAAAAGTTAAAAATTTCCCCATGCAGACAGCAGGTACTTTCAGATTACAATTTTGGAATTAGGATATTTTCAAAGCTCCTTAGCTAAGCATTAAGATGAACAGCCTCCCGCTCATTATCATCATCTAGTTTGACCTCCTGAATAACACTCAGTAACTTCTGTATCAAGCTGTTTGAGCTACAGCATATGGTATTGCAATATTCCCTGTCTTGGGGAGAGCTTTTATGGGATTTTGAACTGTGTTGTCTTGTGAGAACCATACATGGCTCTCATCAACCATAGATGTTTCTGCAGATAGGCATTTAATACATGAAGTGTAGAGTAATACTGAGTATATGTCTACAGTGAGGGGGGGAAAAATGCATCAGCGAATCTTAAAGCTCGGCTCAACTGACTCAGGCTCTTGGGACTTGTGCTATGGGGCTAAAAGTAGCAGTGTAAAGGTTACCACTTGGGCTGGAGCCACTCACTGGGTTTCAGCATTCACATTCCAACCTCAGCGAACATATCTATGCTGCTATTTGTAGCCCCATAGTATGAGCGCTGCAAACCTGAATCACTGATGCAGGTTCTCAGACTCATTGATGTGGGATTTGTGGGATTTTTTGTTTGGTTAGTTGAGGTTTTTGGAGAGATTTTTTTTTTTTTGCTTGCAATGCAGACATATCCTTCATTTTTGCCCAGTTGTAATCCCAGGTACAAGGTGAGGCAGCTGCCGGAGAACATGGGAAATGATCCTCTGCTTTTTGGTTTCTCTTCCTTGGACTAGTCTCAAGTACTAAGTTCATGACTTTCCCATATGGATTCACTCCTGGACTCTGTAGGAACTGATGGACAACTTCAGCTAGTTTAAATAATATTCTTAAAGTTGAGAAATGCCTTTCTCTGACCTATGGGTAATTCTGTGTCTCACTTAAGTACTGATTTGTCAGTAGAGCAAAGTCTAAGAAGTACTTTTAACTTCCAGTCTAGCTTTTTCCCTGAATATTCTTTATAGTTACCTCCTGGCTAGTCCAGTTGCTAGATTGACTTACATTTGTTACTTTCAACCTCACTCACATTCTATTTTCTTTCATTTTTTCTCTGTCATCTTTTTCTAGGAGTCTTTCTCTGTCTCTTCCCATTAGCCTTCTGCCTCCATCCTCACAGAAAGAGCTCTTTTCTCTTTCATGCTTTCTCACAAAACCATGTTATAAGGATCTTCTAAATAGACTCCTTTGTAGGAAAGGTGAAAATGTCTTTTTTTTAATCCAAGGACATTCAGATCAGTTACACATTAATTTTTTTGCAGGACAAGCTCATACTCTTCCTTTGTTTAAAACAGTTCAAACTAAACCCAGAGTCAAACCAATTTCAGCTTACACACCTTAAATCATATTTAACTACAATTTCCTCAGTTTTAACCCTTTTACTAGAGTTATTCATAAGACTATAATAAAAGTAGTAAGTCCTCACTGGTGCTGGTGCTACTTTATTTCAGAGCATATGTATTTCAGATTGCTGTGCTAAACTTAGAGAAATGGGTGAGCAGAGCTGAATGGGTCACACTGGAACCTCAAAACAAGTATAGATATGCTTTACCAATCCTTACAACACTAGCATATTGTCATGGTATTCGTTGTATAGCCATAAGAATGGCCCTAGTGGGTCAGACCAATGGTCCATCTAGCCCAGTATCCTGTCTTCCGAATGTGGCCAGCGCCAGATGCTCCAGAAGGAATTAACAGAACAGGGCAATTTATTAAGTGATCCATCCCTCTCATCCAGTCTCAGCTTTTGGCAGTCAGATGTTGAAGGACACCCAAAGCATGAGGTTGTGTTCCTCACCACCTTGACTAATTGCCATAAATGGATTTATCCTCTAATTTTGGCCTTCACAGTTAGATTTTTTGGCCTTCACAGCATCCTCTGGCAATGAGTTCCACAGGTTGACTCTATTCTGTGAAGAAGTACTTCCTTATGTTTGTTTTAAACCTGCTGCCTATTAATTTCATTGGGTGACCCCTGGTTCTTGTGCTATGTGAAGGGGTAAATAACACTTTTTCTCCACATCATTCATGATTTTATAGATCTCTATCATATGCCTCCTTAATTATCTCTTTTCTAAAATGGACAATCCCAGTCTTTCTAATCTCTCCTCATATGGAAGCTGTTTCATATTCCTAATCATTTTTGTTGTCCTCCTCTGTATTTTTCCATTTCTAATATATCTTTTTGAAAATAGGGCAACAAAAATGATAAAGGGACTGGAGCACAAGACTTATGAGGAAAGGCTGAAAGAACTAGGCCTGTTCAGTCTGCAAAAGAGAAGAATGAGGGGGGATTTGATAGCAGCCTTTAACTACCTGAAAGGGGGTTCCAGGGAGGATGGAGCTAGGCTGTTTTCAGTGGTGGCAGTTGACAGAACAAGGAGCAACGGTCTCAAGTTGCAGTGGGGGAGGTCTAGGTTGGACATTAGGAAAAAGTTTTTCACTTAGGAGGTTGGTGAAGCATTGGAATGGGTTACCTGGGGAGGTGGTGGCATCTCCATCTTTAGAGGTTTTTAAGCTGAGGCTTCACAAAACCCTCGCCGGGATGATTTAGCTGAGGATAGTCCTGCTTTGAGCAGGGGGTTGGACTAGATGACATCCTGAGGTTTCTTCCAACATATTCTATGATTCTATGAGTCAGCAAATTATTTAGAGCCGGTAAAATTCCAGTTTTCTAACAAAGCAATGTCAAATGGAGTTTCATGCACAGTGACACTGAGTTCCAGGAACAGTAACATGTTACAGTATAGGCTGTCACCAGGTTCCGTGTGAGGTGACAGATTATTGACCCTGAGGTTTACTCAGTCATATTAATATGCTACCAATTAATATTCTATAAATACTTTTCCGGTTGAGCTGACACCAGACAGTGGAGAAGTGTTCCAGGCAAAATAAGCAACAACCTGAATTTTTGCACATTCCCAAATTGAACCAAACATCTTTTTCAGGTGAGGATAGATTTGGTTACATTCTTTCCTATCTCTTCCCAATAGACCTTGGGTTTTCTCCATGACCTTATTCTCAGACCACTGTATCTTGTAGATATAAAGACATCAAGCTTGATTGCAGGGCCCTTGATTCCTGCACCATCAACAATACACTAATTTCATAGATGACGAAGTGAAGAAAAATGTCCACTATGAATTACATAACAGTTTTAGGGAGGCAAAATGTAATCATTCAAACTGGAATTTTACCAGAGTTAATACCATTATTCTTGAAAAAATTGTCATGGACCTTTAATGACCCCAAGAGGTTAGAACACTGTTTTTTTGTCCTGTCTGTAAGATAGCTCTTTTATCAACACAATTCTCCTAACACCATACTGGGACTCTGTTTCAATACTAACTACCCTTTCCACTTCCTTTCAGTTCTTACAGAAAGGAAGGGAGCAAAGAGGATGTTCAAACCCCACCATATTTGGATCCACTGGTCACCCTCTTGACCTCTCTGGCCATAACCCAAAATTTCAGGATGGAATAGTGATTCATGATTGACCACAAGAGACAGGAAAAACATGTAGTCATATCGTGGGGGAGTTTTATGCCAGTAAATACAGTCAGCCTGGAAGAGTCTGTTTAAAAAGTACTGTAAAAATAAAAGTCTGGCAGCAAAAGCAGTTTTTAAAACTACAGTGTTGTTGAAAAACCACTCCTGCTGTTTAGGTGATCTAAAATAGAAAGTGCCACATTTTCAACCTAGCTTTGTACTTGAAATTTGTGGGTACAATTTTGCATTGTTATTACTTGCAGGCACAATTTGTGTCACTTAAGACATCTTAACTGCCTAACTTTCAGACACAACCACATACTTACATGATGTGGCCTAAATTAAGCCCAGAAAATTGTAAATTGAAAACTGGAGACCAGTACTTCCAGAAAAAATGGCTGAAATGATCTAAATGCTCTGAGCCAAAGGGACTGTCCAGGATATAAATCAGAATTCTGAATTCTAATGCAGTAGGTCTAAAAGTTTCCACATTACCAGTGAGCTTCCTGGTAAGTTTTATAACTTTTATTACCTTTTTATAACTGATCTTGACACAAAGAGCGAGAATGTGTTAATAAAATTTGCAGATGACACGAAGCTGGGGGGTATTGCTAACACGGAGAAGGACCGGGATGCTATTCAGGAAGATCTGGACCACCTTGTACACTGGAGCAATAGTAATCGGATGAAATATAATAGTGAAAAGTGCAAGGTCATGCACTTAGGGATTAATAATAAGAATTTTACATATACGTTGGGGATGCATCAGTTGGAAACGACGGAGGAGGAGAAGGACCTTGGGGTATTGGTTGATAACAGGATGACTATGAGCCGCCAATGTGATATGGCTGTTAAAAAAGCAAATGCGGTTTTAGGATGCATCAGGCGAGGTATTTCCAGCAAGGAGAAGGAGGTGTTAGTGCCGTTATATATGGCGCTGGTGAGACCCTACCTGGAATATTGTGTGCAGTTCTGGTGTCCCATGTTTAAGAAGGATGAATTCAAACTGGAACAGGTTCAGAGACGGGCTACTAGGATGATCCGAGGAATGGAAAATCTGCCTTATGAAAGGAGACTCAAAGAGCTTGGCTTGTTTAGCCTGGCCAAAAGAAGGCTCCGGGGGGATATGCTTGCTCTATATAAATATATCAGGGGGATTAACGTTAGGGAGGGAGAGGAATTATTTAAGTTTAGTACTATTATAGGCACGAGGACGAATGGGTACAAATTGGATATTAGGAAATTTAGACTAGAAATTAGACGAAGGTTTCTAACCATTAGGGGAGTGAAGTTCTGGAATAGCCTTCCAAGGGAAGTAGTGGGGGCAAATGACTTATCTGGCTTTAAGACTAAGCTTGATAAGTATATGGAGGGGATGTTATGATGGGATAGTTTAATTTGAGCAATTGATTTTGGATTATCGGCAGATAAGTCTGCTCAATGGTCTGTGGGAATGCTGGATGGGATGGGAACTGAGTTACTGCAGAGAAATCTTTTTTGGGTGCTGGCTGGTGAGTCTTGCCCACATGCTCGGGGTTTAGCTGATCGCCATATTTGGGGTCGGGAAGGAATTTTCCTCCGGGGCGGATTGGCAGGGGCCACAGAGGTTTTTCGCCTTCCTCTGCAGCATGGGGCATGGGTCGCTTGCTGGTGGATTCCCTGCAGCTTGAGGTCTTCAAATCTCACTTTTGAGGATTTCAATAACTCGGTCATGGGTTCGGGGTTGTTATAAATGTGTATGGGTAGGGTTTTGTGGCCTGCCTTGTGCGGGAGGTCAGACTAGATGATCATATTGGTCCCTTCTGACCTATGAGTCTATAAGTTCTAACTATTGTCTGTTAAAAGTGACTCTCCAATCACAACAAGCTACTAAGGAAGGTATGCTTCTCTATCATTACAGATAACATATGCCACCTATTCTTAATACTCTGAGTTCATAATCTTATTTCATTATCCCTAAACCAACAGACAGTCAAGCCTAACCTTGAATATGTCTACTGAAGGCAATTCCAGAGTTTCCCTTCGCAGTTAGTTCCATTGCTATCCTGCTTTCTTATAGTTCGAATACTTTTCCTAATACTAGCTACAAATATCTCATTGACTAGCTTAGGATGATTAGTTCTTGTTTTTTCTTTGTTGACTAGTTACTATAATAATTGATCTTGCTCGCTATTTAATAGTGTTATAGATTGTCAGTTTACCCCTTTTGCCCTTTTTTATAATACTAAATAGCACTTTTCATCCATAAGTCTTAAATAATTTTTCAGATTTGAGTAACATTATCATCTACCTTAGAGAGACTGAGGTACAGAGTAATTAATTTGCTTGCTTTCAGAGCTCACACAGCAAACCAGTAGCAGAGAAGGGAATAGAGATAGATCTGCTGAATCCAATCTGAGGCTCTTCCCTGAGATCATACTGTCTTTTTATCTCAACAATTCATTGGAAGGGGCGGAGAAGGAAATGAAGGGAAAAGAAGAGGATAGTGAAATGAGGCAGCGGAGAAGAGGACTTTTATCTGCCTTTCCTAATACATATGAGACTTTGAAAAGTCCCATATAAGATCCAATTCAGTGATAAGAAAGGGGCAGTTCAAGGGGCTTAGATCTTTATAACATAATAAATATTATAAAATAAATCTCCACCTGTTAGAGTTGTAATAGTGACTCCATAATTGCACAAAAGTTTCTGTTTTAGCCTCCCAAACAACTTTCAGAAATAATACTCAGTGAACGGCCAGTAGACTTGTGAGACAGTTCCCCTCCAGCTGTGTACTTTCTAGCTTTAGAGACCCCCTTTAAATGTGTTTACACTTCCTTTGTTTCAGCAAAATGAACTATTTTTGCTATGTGTGTGTTTCAGTTAGACATCTAAAAATCTCACATAGTTTTCAATCCTTTACACACATAAGCAAGACCATTGACTTCAGTGGGAATGCTCACATCTGGAAACTTCACTTGCTGCTTATGTGAGTTTACCTTTCTGAAGCTTTGCTTACTTGGATTGTAAGATATTAGGGACAGGGACCATCACTCTGTTCTGTGTTTGTACAGCACTTAGCAGAACAGCATCCTGGTCCATGACTGGAGCTCCTAGATGTTACAATTATACAAATAATTATAATAAAGGCAGTACATTACAATGCTGAATTCAGTCCACTTTGCCACATCTACTGCAGCAACGTTTTTTTAAATGGCCATAGTGGCACTATTAATTAAATTAATGAATTTATTTACTGAAATCTGAGTTTATTTAAAGTGTCCTTTCCAGCCCTTACAAATTACTGATGAGAAAGTATTTGTCCATGTGAAATTAGATTATTTATCTGCATTGACTGAAGAGGTGGATAAAATTGCCAATAAAGATTTTTTAATGAAAAACTGAATCTGTTTTGAATCTCCCCCTTTTTCCTTTTCTCCTCTCTTTTCTAAAGGCAAAATAGAATAAAAAGGGTGGGTGGAAAGGAGAGAAAGCACGAGGAAGTAAACAAAAAGCCCATCCACAAAACATTATGGATTTTCTTTTAGATTTTCATCAAAGAAACAAAATTTCCCCCAAAAAATGTTGGTTGGGTGGAAAAAGTCCATTTTCTGTTGAAAAATGTTTTGGAGGAGAATTTTTCCACCAGCTCGAATATTATGTTTCTCTATTATGATTAGTAACAGTTGGCTGCTGTCACACACCAACTAGTCAATGTGTTTTACACCTGGGCAGCTGCATCTGATTCACAGGGCACAGGAGTCTCCTGGGGCAATTTTGCACCAAAATATTAAAAATCATGCACACCATATTTTAAAATTCTACATTTTATTTGTCAAAGTAACACAATATAATATGTGAGTTTCAATTATTTTGATAATTTATTTAAAAATACCAGTCAACAAATATGTCTGTAATAATACAAACAACAAAGATTCAGGAAGTGTTTTTTTTTTGGACAAATAGATTCCTTAGTGCGCCTATTAATACAGAACTCTGAGTAATAAGTCACAGAAAGGTATTTCCCACATCACTCAAAAAAAGCGCAAAGGCCTGGGGGAGGCAGGGGTAAGGGAGGAGCGGCAGTGGTTGCTGGGAAGGAGCCTGGAGGGCAGTTGGGTGCGGGTGGGAGAAGTGCGGCACAGGTTTTCTGGGGGTGCGAGGGATTGTTAGGGACTTTGATGAGAGCCCCCGCCCATGCGGACCCTGGCTGACCCCGCGCCTCTCCCATTCCGTCTGCCAGGCCCCTCGGCCCCTCCCCCTGCACCCCCACAGATCCCTGCAGCCCCGGCTCCGACGCAGCCGCTGGCTCAATGTTGGTACCGCTGCCCCTGCCCCTCGTCTGTGCCCCCAAACCCTGTGCGCCCCCGGCCCGGCCCGGCCCGGCGGGCAGCCGCGACACCACCTGTGAGGAGAAAAGCGAAGGCAGCAGCCACGCCCGGGGCCGGCTGCCCTTCGCCCTCTTCTGGCACCACCCGGTGGGCGACGGATGTAACTGCAGCTTCCCGTCGCCTGTCAGAATCATGGGGGGGGGCATTAATTCTGCGCTTGCGCAGTATTCCCCAGCGTGGGTCTGTCAGCCTTCCCCCGCCACAGGACCTGGCCTTTTACCTCAGACTGGAAGCAAAAGCGCGCCTGCCTCAGCCTTCCAGCGGGGGGCGTCTTAGTGTCGGCTGACGGCGCAGGGTCTGCCGCGAGATGGGGAGACGCGTTGGGGGCGGGGCCGGGGCCGGGGCCGGCGGGCCCAGCCGCAGGGTGTTTAGAGCCAGAGCGAGGGGGAGCCCGAGAGGGGGAGGCGAGCGAATCAAGCCGGGGCGCGGCGGAACCGTTGGCGAGAGGCGGCGTGTTCCATCCCGGGGCCACGCGCTCGGGTGACACCACCAGGCGCGCGGGGGGGAGGATGATCGAGGAGGAGCCGCGGCTGCCGGCCCCGCCCCCGCGGGCTGAGAGGAAACCTCGCGGGTCCCTTCGTTCCGGCCAAGCCGAGAGACGCAGCGCCAAGCGGCCGCGCGCGTCCGGACGTTGCTGTTGCTCGGCAGGTCGGTGGGGGGGTGTGGCGCTCGCTCGGCCGTTACGGTCCGTCGGCGCTCGCCGGGGGGTGACGGGCCGTGGGGCTCGCGCCCTGCGGGGGAAGGTCGCTGCGACGCGAGCCGCTGGGGGCAAACGCAGGCGCCCTCCCGTCCCGTCGCCCGCCTCCCCGGGCTGGCTGTTATCATTCACCCCTAACACGGACACGGGAGCTGTCACCTGCAGGGGCTCATCGGCCTGTCTCGTCTGATGCCGACCTTCTCGTTGCGGAGGAAAGGGGTGTGCGTGTGGGGAGAGGTGGGAGAAGGAGCCACCCTTTAAATGGATTTTCTTCTCTGCTATGAACTCCAGCAGGGCTTGGCTGCAGCG
>ML675742.1:1345736-1424358 GCA_007922155.1 Mesoclemmys tuberculata
TGGATTTTCTTCTCTGCTATGAACTCCAGCAGGGCTTGGCTGCAGCGCTCTTCCAAATAGTCAGCTAGCCACTGTCTGACAAGCCAGCAAGCCTCTGTGCCGGCTGCACGGAGGTCTCCGGCTACCTTGAGGAAAAGAGCCACCAAATAGAGGCCAGTTTCTTGAGAAGAAAGGGCACCAAGCTAGAATACATAACAATGCCCAATGAACCCTTCTTGCGTTAGAACCAGTCACACAAGTAGAGGCACTGGAAGCTTTGTGGGATGTGCGTCCAGTAGAAATCCAGTCCCTCATGAATAGTGAGAGAGTAAAAAGCAATTGGGCCTACTACTGATCCAAAAATAGTTCGTCTTCTCTGCAGGAACCATCATTTATCTTCTTGAAGCAGCTCTGTGATAGGTCTCAGGAAACCAGCTCTGAATGCTAATTCCTATCACAGCTCTACCCTCCCATTTTCTTGAGATAGTCACTGAAAAAGTCTTGACAGCATCTCACCTGTTAGTATGTTGAATCCTTCATGTCAGGATCTAGACCGGGCAAAGATAGCTGTAATAGCAGTGATGAATTACTTCCTTATGGCTATTAAACTCTGATGGAGGCTACTTTCTCTTAGGCACACAGCTTCTGCTTCACAAAGAGTTGCTATTAGGTATAGTAGAGACAGAAAGATATTATAGGAACTGTGATGGTAGCACTGACAGCTAGTATTGTACTCCATACTGTGATGATCCTCTGCCTATTGTGTTACAATGTTTTATATTTAGTCATTTTGGAAAGTAACTGATATATTGACAGTTATCAGTATTTTTAAGGATTGATTCCCCCAAAATTGCATGGGAGGTTATGGTGTGATACAGTAGTTTTCAGAACAAACAAATTATGCTTTCTTGTTCAGATATTTTAGACTTATTACCTATGCCCTGCACTGCCCCAAGTTCTGCTCTGGCCCTGCCCCCCCGCCCCCAGCTGCAGCCATGGCACCTGGTTGTGGCACCCAGCCCTGGCCCCCGATGACAGCGCTCAGTGCCTGGCCCCCATGCCTCTGCCCCTGGTCTTGGCCCCCAGCTGTGGTGTCCAACCGTGTCCTCTCCCAACCCCCAAGGCCCTACTCCTAGCCTCAGCCCCTAGCCATTGTGGCCTGATCCAAGCCTTAGCCCTGACTGCTACCTCCCTGACCATGGCCCTGCTGCCAGCTGTAGCCTCTGGCCCTGACTGTGGCCCTGCTCCCAACCCAGCCCCAGCTGGGGGATGATGATACATGGATGGGGTACTGGGGGGATGCAGGATAAAGAGTTTGGGGACCACCATTCTAAGGGATGATGCTATAGTTAAATTAGGCTGCCAAGATGTTTAAATTGTTTTGAGAAGGTTGTTGGAGAGAGACATAGCTTGGAGGAGGTTACTTTTCAGCATACATCTTGAGGTTGCAGTAGGATGGTATTTCGGACCTTACTTTTAGTAAGAACATTTTTTGGAAGGAGCAGATTCTATCAGTTCACTATTCCAGCAGAGACTCAGAAAGGGGTACTGTCCCAAATAAAAGATCAGGAAGGGAATGGAGGGGAATGTTTGGAAGGAGGAGATTATTTGACTGCGTAGAATCAAATGAGACCAGAATCATGGTTATTTAGGTACCATCTTCATGTTTTCAGATACTTTCATCTTTTTCCTGTATATTTTTCCTTATTCTGAGTATAGTGCTCTATTTTAAAATGTTTTCTTGGTTCCATAGTCTTGTTTTTACGATGTATAAATCAATTCAGACTAAATTATAATTTTGGTTGCTCCAGTATAAATCTAGAGTAACAACTTGAACGTCAGTGGATTAATTCTGGATTTACATTGGTGTAACTGGGAGAAAAGGTTGATGTATTCAGTGTAGTTTAAACTTAACTTTATATTTAAGTGAATAAGTAGCTTAAACTGGTTCTACCGCCTAATGATGCTATTTCTATGAACTGTGTAAGAAGGATAATGAAATTTCTTTTATCTTCTGTGATCTACAACTATCCTTCAAATCCTTACAAGTCTCCAAATGCAACTACTCTGGTGAGCAAGCTTTCCATGACAGTCTAAAATGTTAGGAACATTAATTTAGTACAGTGGTTCCCAAACTTTTTTGGTCCACACCACCCTCCTGGGAAAGTAGATCTGAAGCTGCAGCTGAGGCCAGGAGTGGTGCTGGGGGCCAAGGCTGAGGCCAGGGCTGGAGCAGAGCTGAGGGCAGAGCTGGGCTGGGTGGTGCTTTGTCCCCAGCCCCTCTTGTGGGCTAGCCCAGGCCCTCCCATGCTTCTCTGAATATTCCTCTGCACCCCCTTTGGGGGCACATCCCAAAGTTTAGGGACCATTGATTTAATAGATGTAATAAACAGAATTGCTCTAAGGCAATTAGACATTTTTTTCTTTTTAATGTTTTTTACCCAAGTTTTTGTTACATGTCACAAACTAAGTATACTAGTAAAAATAGCATCATCAGAGGTAAATTTGCGTTACAGATTTAATTAGCCTCATGCATAACTTAAAAATTATAAGTTTGTCCTCAGGAAATGAGTTAGTTATGTTTGCAGCCTTGGGATGTTTTGGATTAGATTGTTTTGTTTTGTTGTAGCAAAAACATTATAATTAGTCTTTTGTTTATCATATTTTGGGCTGGGCTAAGCAATTCTTTAGAATCTGAAATATTCTATAAACCTTCCTGATACTGCAACTTTCTAAAATTATTTCAAATCTTTCAAAGAGCAGAGGCATCTTATTGGACTTTTGTGCAAAATTAGCTTTATAAAGTGCATTTCCTCTTATGTATTAAGTGTGAGCTAAATTGACTGTGAGCCTATTTTGGGGAGAATGGTTAATGTCTTCAGTCTGTGATAGGCATGTAAATACTTCTGATATTCTCTAATAGTGGGAGGTGGAGAATTAACTATGATGTCATTAATTTAGTGGTGCGGAGGGCTCTGGTAGCCACATTCTCTCATACCTTATCTTGAACTGATAAATTCTCATCTAATTCTGAGGCATGTAGGGTGGTGGTTCAAAAAATGTGACATCACTGTAACAACTCTACTTGAGTTCTCTGTTTGATTTTTGTTTTGCTCTCCAAACTTATCCTGTGCACTTTCTTTGGCTAGGACTGTAAAAGCAGAACAATTCTATACTTTGCATTTCAGAGTCTATTTACAGTGAGAAAGATAAAACAAAAAATGCTGACAGTTCGTTCAAGTTGGGAGATTCATAATGCTATGGAAGCAATAATGATGTGTATGTATTTTAAGTGAAGGATTTTAAAGACAAAACACACAGCCCAGAAAAGGTGCTTATGACATTTCTAGGACAAAGCTCAGCTGGAATACGTGCATCTAGATATCATGACAGTAAATAACTTAGAAATGCCTGGAGATCTTGCAAAAGGAGGCAGATAAAAGATTATGGAGCAGATCCTCAGCTAGTATAAATTGTTATAGCTCCACTTAAATCAACTGACAACTTGAAATCAAAGTTCCTCTTCTGTAATTACACTAGTGTGAGAAGCTATTTGTTTAACTTTTTAAAATTTGATTGAAAATGCAAAGAAATGATCAAATACATCCATTTTTAATTTTGGCAGTAATTGCTGGGGTGTTTTTAGGTACTACATATGTAAACCGAGGTATTAAGAGTTACTAAACTTAATTTTTAAATAGGCTTCAGAGATGGATTCAGAAGAAAGGACAACCAACAGAAGTGAACAAAAATCAAGGTAAATATAGTGGTAATTAGTGTGTGTGAGAGATTTGGAGGGAGAGAGCTGGCAGGGGACTTCGGTTTCTTGGGGCTCACCAAGTCAAAGGTAACTGTGCCTTTTCTTTGAGAAGGATTATTCCAGGGACCCACCTATCAAAGGAAGAGATGGTTGCAGTGGAAGTGACGATGAAGCTTAAAGATTCCAGATGCACCTTTGTTTGTGAAAAGTTATAGATCTTATTTACTGGTTTAGCCTATAATCCTCAAAAGATATTGAGTTTTCATGTAGACAATAAAAATGTGCAAAGAATCAAGGCCACCAATAAAAAGGCCCCTTGAGTTAATTACTGTCCATGATGGTCTTCTCTTATATTGTCTTAAAGGCAGCATGAAAGTAATTTCAGTACAGCCACCAACAATAGGGTGAGGGGAAAAAAGAGAAGTTTTTAGGAGAGAAGATTAATTTATAAACCTATCCAATAAAACCTAAATTTAATATTTTAAATAAGGTTTAAAAATGGCACCACGTATGCTCAAAAATCTGTAAACTTTTACTTGAGAACATAATTTTCCAATGCCAGTATATTTCATACTTGGTTAAGCTTTCATGAGAAATAAATAGCATGTCTGGAGCATGCATGTCTGGAGGAAACGAACAATTTGTGTATGCTGTAGCTGAAATAAGTGGGAGAATAAAAGCAGTATTTTATTTGTATAAACTAGCACCTTAGCCACTTGCCCAATAGTTGCTATGCCTGAAGCAATTTCAACAGGGACGTTTAATTTGTTGCTTATAGCTTGTATTATATAGCCAGATAATGTAACCTAGAAATTCCAATTGCTCACCCACCTCCAGCAATGATATAATGGCTGTTTTAGAGTTAAATACTGCAGACCAAATTTAATCTTCAATATTTGTCAAATTACTGTTTGAGTTCTTTCCAGATAATTGAAATCGATTCAGCCACCTCTCTTTCAAATAATCATACCAAAGACTTTTTTCTCAAATTTGTAATAAATTTGCACATGATGTAAATAACCAAAGCTTTGTAGATTCTGTCTGTGGTAACTTTGTATTCTGTAACTATGTACAGTTTTAGCAGAATAAAGGGTCTTCAAACTTGCCTATTGAAGCAAAGATTGAGAAGCTACAAAACTTTAAAAACAAATTAAAAAAATTTGGGAAACAAAATTTTTTCCTTAAAATTGCATGAAACAATTGAAAATGAGGCTTCCTTCCCTCAGTAAGTCTATCCATTTTACCAAGCCTTCTGCCTTCAAGGATGGTTTTGGATTACTGGAGATATTTCTTTACAAAGACCAATTTTACTTTTAGTTTTGCAGAAAGCCTTCCAATCAGACTAGTCTGAGAATTCCTTGTGCTTGCTGATTTACAGCTATTGCTGAGGGGCAGCTCATGCAAGCAACATTTTTGAGTGAATCTGTGTTCAGAAAGCTTCATGCTTCACATAGCCTTAGAGGAGATAATTAATTGACCATAAACAGAAAACAACTAAGGGAAGATTTTAGGGAAGGGGAATCATGTATGTGACTATCTTTCATACCACAACCGTACATAAATTACTTTCTTCTGCAGCACTTGATTAACATACAGATGCAGATGAACTAAAACCTTGTTCCTTTCTCTTTTTAAAATATTTTCACTTAATCATTGGTGTCTCTACATTTAGTAGAGCTTTCAGTGGTACCATGAAGTACAGCTCTCTTAAAAGTACTGTTGAAAGGATGACTAACTAGGTGGCCAAAGGTTTGGTGATTGGTGGTAGATTGCCAGTTTAAATCCAGCTAAGCACATTAGTGAATGAAAGTTGTTGCCATTTTATGGCTGTTTAGTAAAAGTAAATTGTGTGAAATTAATTTGGTCTTGGTACAATTCTTGATCACAAATCTCACCATCCCAATTTGCAATAATTGTCACACTGATGGGAGTCGAAGCATATAGGCCAAAGATAGAATGGGTAAGAGACTTCTTACAACTCTCTCCCCTGGAGGTAGTCTCTCCTGGTTAGGGTTGAGTACATTGATCTATCACTTTGGGAAAACTTGTGCTCTTGCTGCTTGTGCCAAAGCTATTCTGTTGAGAAACAGATCATTTCTACTCTAGGGCTGTCAATATGGCACTTTTTGCAAGCATTAACTGTTCACATGGATGCATTAAATTGCTCTTTTAACAGAATCCTAAGAAACTTTGACAAGATAACATACAGTGTGTAGAAAATGTAGATCTTCTGTTTTTATTTTAGGAAGGTTTTAAAAAGTCTAAAAAGGAAGCAGCCTTGGGACCTTCTTTTGGTAATTGGAACTGGAGTGAGTGCTGCTGTGGCACCAGGAATACCAGCACTGTGCTCGTGAAGGAGCTGTATTGAAGCTGTCATTGAAGCAGCTGAACAGTTGGATGTGCTTCATCCAGGAGATGTTGCTGAATTCCGCAAAAAAGTGATCAAAGACAGACGCTTGTGGTTGCACATGATCTCATAAGAAAGATGTCACCAGTGAGTGTGTATATATAGTACTTATTATTTAAAGACGTAGTAGTCCTAGGTTGTGTGCTCTTTGGGAGGGGAGAGAGAGTCTATATAACTATATAGTGCTTAGCATAATTGGGCCTTGATCTCTAATAGGGACTTGTAGGGGTTACCACTGTATAAATATGATTATTACTTGCATTAATTGGAATGTTTTATTTCAAATCTCTCTTGAAACTGTGGAAGCAGGTTATTCTAACTGTCAAAACTCTTGCTTGTGTTATCATAGGTAAGAGTCTGTCAGTGTTGTTCTGAACTCAGATAGGAATTTATAGCTTCGCTGACTGAAATGAGATTTCACAAAAATGTTGACAGACCTGGATGCTATTGATAGCCTTAAGTCACACAAGACAACTATTGCCCCAGCTCCATTTATTTCAAATCAGGGAAGTCCATGTGTGCAATGTGTATCTACGTCACTGAGGTTGAAAAGACTTCTTCAGGCTGTTTTTAATGGATTTCCTGATTTCTTCCAGCAGAAATGACTCCAGTGGCCATTGATTGATACAGTGCAGAGAACACTTAGAACTCTGTAGTTCTCCCTCTGTATTTCAAACATATACTAAGCATAATATTCCCATCCCCTCAGAGAAAATCCTGCATATAAAGGTGGGCTTTGCAGCTCATCGTAAATGTTAAGAAACTCTGGCTTGGTTGAGCCGCAAAAGTGATTTCCTGAGACAAGAACTCGCCACAAGCACCCAAGATTTGAAATCTAGGGAGTGGTACTTTTATACCTCAAAAGCAGTGACAGCACTTGTGATTTTGCCTGAAGCTAGGACCCTAACTATATACAACTTCTAAACATGAACATCAGCACATTGAATTGCACCTGGAAGTGAATAGGAAGCTGATGCGGTCTATGGAACTCTGGTGTTTCGAACTCCCTCTGATCTATCCTGTCATGCAGTTTGGGCGCTAGCTGAAAGGCTGAGTGGAGCATATTCTAATATTTCTGTTTGGAAGTGTCAGAGGCAAGTTTAATGTGGCAAATGACAGAAGAGACTCCCCCCTGGTCCCCCCAGGCCTATATATTGCAAAATTTGATTCCTGTGAGAAAGCTTTTAGAAAAGTGGATAACGTTACTACATGAGCTATATAAATAATACAAGGATGTGGGAAGCCATTCAAATTTATCTCTGACATTTAAAACCCTTACATTTTATATACTATAGAATCTGCCTAAATATAATGATTTTAGTAAATTCCTTTTAAAGAAAGTATTGGGACAAATGGTTAAGTACCATTGCTGTCCTGCTGAAGTCTGTTACAGTATTTAACTTTAACCAGACAACATGTTTATCTTTTTTTTTTTTTTCAGCGCACAGGTGATACCAAGCCCAACTTTTTCCAGGATTGCTTAATGGAGGTATTTGATAACTTGGAACAACACATTCAGAATTCTGTTGTTCTGCAGTCAATCCTGAGGCTAATGGAGAGAGGCACTATGGTCCTTACCACAAACTATGACAATTTACTTGAGATTTTTGGTCAGCAACAGGGTAAACCCATGGAATCTTTAGACCTGAAAGATAAGGATAAGGTATGATAAGACAATAAAATGTCTGGACTTGTTATAGGGGAAAGGAGTTGTCTTGTGCTTCTGTAGGTTTTTTTCTCTAGTTACTGATTGAAAATCTTTACTCCTGACAGTTTTTTGTAAAGCTTTTCAGTGAACTAAAGTACTAGGCATGGACAGAAGATTATTTTCATTGTTTGTTTTAAATAATGTGATAGAATTTACCAAAAAATCCCAATGGTAGATAAATCAGTAGATAAATGGTGGATAAAACAGTATCATCAGAAACCGTTCATGTGGATGAAGTAATTGTGTAAATCACAAATGTAACTTAATCTATGAAGTGATTAACTCATCACTCCTACACAGGAAAGAAAGACTCAAAGATATGTCTGATAGATGTCTGATTTACTCTTGGTATTTTAGCTTTTTGTAAAAAGCTAGAACACTCTTGGTCAATTAAAATAAGTTTCTTTTGGTCAAAAGAGCAAAAAGCCTTTAACAGGTTATTGTGTATATTTTGTTCCTGATCATTTTACAGTCTACTGTTCAAGCACTTCTGTTTCAAAGTTTCAGTAGTTTAAATGCTTTTTCTGTAACTTCTGCAAGTTGTGGCTGATACTGTAACATTAGTACACAAAGGGCAAAAATGAACTGTGCTTTATATGTTTTGGGCACTTATACAAGAATATACAGTTTTCCTATTCTCAGTAACATAGTATAATCAAAAGCAAATATTACATGCAGTGATTTGCTTTAGGTTCTTCGGTGGGCAAAAGGTCATATAAAGTATGGAGTTCTTCATATTCATGGCTTATATACAGATCCCTGTGGAATGGTGTTGGATCCTTCAGGATATAAAGATGTTACTCAAGATCCTGAAGTAATGGTATGTGTGTCTTTAATTCAAGAACATATTGCGTTTTGCCAAACTGGGTTTTCTTGTACATCCTGCCAGGTGTACTGCCTTAAACTAATCGCATCAGATCTTGCAGATTAAACATGCCCAAAATGGACAGTGTTGGAGACTTTCAAGGAAACCCTGAGTGGGCTACAGGAAGTGGTGGTGGTGGTCAGAAGGTCGTTCTCTTCAAGTCATCATTTAAACCAATGTTCCAACAGTGTTAGAGACCATCGTGCTCTTGTGTACTGTCTTTTGGATGAGACATAAAACGCAGGTCCTGACCATCTGTGGTCTTAAAAATCCTATGGCATTTTTCTCAAGGCTTGAGCTGGTAGTCCAGCATGTTGTTTCAAATTTCAATGTGGGTTATTAATTCAAGTACCTAAATTTTATCTGCAACTTTCTGCTAGCAGTTAATTTACATTTATATAAAGACTCTTCCCTATGTAAGTTTTTGGATGCTTCTGCTTTAGTCAAGACTGGATCTTTATTTTCCAGCTTTGAATAAGTGGACTTTTTAATGCTTGTGTCATATCTGGTATGTTAAGAGAAATCAATCTTTTCAGACTTTACCTAAGAATATTCATACTTTCTTTTTGCAATACACTTTAGCAGGATAATATCTTATGCTATCTCCTAGTTATTGCTTTCCTTTCTCAAAATGTGGCTACAGCTTATGGCCCTGATCCTGCAAATTTTGCATATGTGCTTATCTTCACACTGTTAGTAGTTCCATTGATTTCTAATACACAAATCCTTGTGAGATCAATGGTTAAGATGTAACTTCTTGGAATTGCAAAATAGGTATGAAGTATTTATTTGACCTAATCTTAAAACAAATCCTTATTCCTCTTGAATATTTCTAATTCCATTTCTCTTGTATGCGTGTGAAACTTTAAAAAATGTTCTTACTTTTGACTCGTGTCTTTGAAATAGTTAACATTTTTCTTTTGTCATCTTCATATTCTTAACAGGAGGTTTTGCAGAACTTGTACCGAACAAATCCTTCTTGTTTATGGGCTGTGGAGAGACCCTGCGTGATCAGATATTCCAGGCTCTCTTTCTGTATGCTGTAAAGAATAAAGTGGATTTAGAACATTATATGTTAGTGCTTAAAGAAAATGAAGACCACTTTTTTAAACTCCAGGCAGATATGCTTCTGCATGGAATAAAAGTAGTGTCCTATGGTGGTTGCTTGGTATATTTCCCAGAGTATGTCCAAGCTCTAACTGCTCAAATCTGCAAACAGAGGAGTCCAGGTAATTTTTCATTTTGTTTTGGTATAATGAACCTGTGTGTGCATGCTTAATAGAATTCCAGTCTCAGTATATTCTTTGTACAAGTGGCACTTGATTTGAGATGCTAATCCAAGGGTAGTTACCAGTATATGTATGAAAATCTCTGCTGAGTGACATAGAAATTTGGAGCATATAGTGACAAAATTGTAACTGAATTTTATACTTTCACATTTTTTAATTGTAAATTTATTTCCTGCTTTCTTAATGTGTTTGCTAGAGTTATAGTGTTCTTGTAAGTATTTTTACTTTTAAGTTTTTTATATGTATTCACAAACTTCACTTTCATTGTCTTTTTTTAATCTGAGGTACTGCATTCAGTTGTAGGCATTATGAGAGTTCAGAGGAGACAGCAAAAGTAGTTAAACGGTTATATGAATTGACTCGTGAGAAAAGCTAACAGTCAAATATGTATAGCTTGGCTATGCATAAAGTTGAAACATGAAATCACAAGTGTTTGGTGTAAACAGAAAAGATATACAAGATTTATATAGGTTAATACACAGAAGATGAGTAATGGGGGGAGGGGTGCAGAGTGTGAACAATTAATCTGAGCATCAGGAAAAACTGACAGACTGAATAGGCTGCAGAATAATCTTCCAAGGGTAGTGGTAAATTGCTTATTGAATGAGGTATTTAAAAGTAGATTAGGGCAAAACTAAAACATGTAGGCAACAGTCTTGCATTGGCAGGGAGATGAACTATATTAATTAGTAAATCTCTCCAAAATCTCTCCAAAATTAATTACATCTCTCCAAAATCTGTGTTCTTACTGAAAGCTTATTGAAATAATAATCTAAAAAAACAAAAGTAGAAAAAGGAGACAAAGAGGAAAAAGGTGACAAATATTTTAGAAGTGCTTGTCCAGCACTCTTTTTTTTTTTCTCCCCCCCCTTCCCTCCCCAAGTGTTGGAGCATAGATGAGGTTTATTCTGCTGTGGCCTTCATCAGGGCACTTGGGGAAAAATATCAACATGGGAAACTAACCTTGAGTAGAAGATAACTGAGAACAGCTGTGAAATAATTTTGTCTCAAATTGTTTTGACTAGAATTGTCAAAGTGATTATAAAATAGTAAGTTTAAAAAAACAAAAACGAAGGGCAGGTAGATGCTTTATTGGGGTAATTTCTGGAATTTGGCTAAAACTACATTTACAGTTGAGATTAGGCATGGAGTGGATTTCTCCAAGAAGGCCATTGAAACCTCCTAGGTTTTAGGGAGATTGGGTAGGTAAGACATTTAAGGAAAGGATGGACATGGTGGTATTTGATTACATCCTACTGGGACACATACTGAAAAACAGTTCTTTGCAGATATTGGACAGGGACCCAGGTGAACGTAAGAGTCTTCCCTTTTGACATACTTCTACTGGTTAATGGTATACGCAATCTTGTAAAATGTCTGAACAGTAACTGATGCCTAGTCAGTCAGATGCAAACCAAACATTGATCTGATGACAGCCAGTGTAACATGCTGATTAAGCTCAAAATCTGAGATAAAAGGAAAAATGCCACCCACCAGCATCAACAGGTGGAGGAACTTGATGGGAACAGTCCCTATAGCAAGGGAGGGAGACCTTCACAAAGGGACTATATGTAGCTCTTCCCCCTGGGAGTCTCTAGCACCTATTGGCCAGCTGGAGTAGAGGGGTGCTGATCGGCTAGCACTCCCCAGCTCTGAGGATTTAGCCCAGCGAAGGGACCAGGTGAAGCCTCTTTTGGCTCTGTTCCAACATGTCACCCTACCTACCAGACCTAGGAATGCCTAGCATGACAGATGCTGTGGGTCTAGCAGATTGCCTGTTTAGGGAATTAGGAAGGAACTTTTTCTCCCATGAGCCAACTGGCAGATGGGATAGAATTGTATATTTGTTGCAACTTGTGGCTGGTTTCCAGTGTGGTTAAGAGAATAGAGTGAATGTTCCCATAGGTAAAAGATGTAGAATTTTGGTGATGGGCCTTGGGCTCATGTGATAGGGTCAGACCTTGTGGCCCTCACGGGCTGAGGTCCCCCTCGTGGGGAGGGGAAGGGGGAGAGAAGCAGGTGCTAGGACTCAGGACTCGGATCTCTCTGAGAGGGTAGGCTCAGTTCAGCCTATCCCATATTATGGATTATATGGTAAGGAGCTCTGTAATCTCCGTACTGGAACCAATTAAATACCTGGTGTAGGAGACGTGAATGATGATGGATGGCACCACTCCCTTATGTTAAAGTTTAATTAGTTACATTCTGCAACTTAATGTCATGCATGTGTCTGTCCTCAGTTTGCTTCTGTGTCCACATCAAAGCATTACTGGCAATGACTGCAAGTTTAGATCACAGCTTTGCAAACGCACACAAGTAATCTTGTTAAAGTCAATGGCATTATTCACAAGCATATGTGTTTGCAGGATTCGGGCCTTGGTTTGAACACGTTTATGGGACTAAAGGGTCTTCATCTTTATTTGAATGGAAGAAGGAACCCACATTAAATTGGTTACAGATATAGAAAGCTGCTTTTCAGGTTATACAGCTCTCAGTGAGAAATTGACATTTCCCTTTTTGTTCTGTGTCGTAGAAAGTCTTCTGAGTTTTGATGTGACAATAGGTGTGTATCACAGCCTCATTTTGTTTTTGCTCACAAATTATCAGGAGTTGTTAATTGTCACTAAATTTTCTTCTCAATCATTTATCAAGATTGAAAGTGAACAGGATCATGGGCTAGCTTTACAAAAACCAATTATGAGGTAGGTCTGGTGCAGATGGATCAGGCTGAGGTCATTACAAATATATTTTGAACAAGCTGTGTCAGTGCCAAAATTTTGTTACAAACTGATACAATTCTCTCATTACTATTAGTATTTTGAGACTACTTTAAATTTAATGTCCTCCCTGATATCTGTTTCAAAATTCAGTGTGTTCAGATTCTATCATCTGGTAGATAGTTCTTTTGATTACTGTGCTGTTCACTTTATAGAACTCCACTTAGGTGTAGTACTAGAGCAGCTTCCTGTCTGTCTTAAAAAGCCAAGCCAGAGTTAGATATTGTATAATGATAGGGTTGTAAGGTACTTGCATTAAGCATGTTTTATTTATATATAAATATAAATATATTAAAAAATGCTTATTTATATATAAATATAAAAATAAAATAAAAGGAACCGTCTCTCTTAGTTGGCAGGATGCATTATATAAAAGATACAAAAAATCTTTCTGGCAAATATTTTGTCTGGAGTGTCAGAATTTTATTCAAAAGCTAGTACAATTTTGTTGTAACATTAGTTTATCATATAAAGCAAAAAATATCCAGACTCACAGCTGAACTATTCTCTTTTTAGATGCTGATCGAGTGGATAGTACAACACTGTTGGGTAAAGAACATTTTTATTTTTATAATACAAGTTTTATAAGCTCTGACACAGGTTGTCTTATTTAGACAGTAAATTAAGTAACAGATAAGAATGACATGATCACTGCAGTGCTGTGATTTGGCTATGGAAATCTTGATTTTGAAATTTGTTTCCCTAATTGTTCCCCCCCCCACAAGTTGCCTTAGTGGGAGATAACTGCTATCTCCGTTTGTGATTCATGCTAATCAGACTGATTTAAAGCAAACTAAGAAGGTACAAAGGTAAAAGTCACCGTAACTTGTTAACTAACGTACTCCATCCTTTTGAGCTCTTTCTGTCATGTAGCTGGGATAGACTTAAGTACTGAGCTCTGCTGCTGTTTTCTTGCCCTGAAGAAATGCTGAGCAGTACAAGAATTAAATAGTGATCCTGTGTAAAAGTAGCAAATGTTAATCTTGTTTATTGCTGCTTCCCTATAACTCGTGTTTGTTGGGCAAATAAGGATGGTAAAACTCTACTCAGAATTTGCTCATTCATGGATGTACTCCCTTATCAAAGATAAGGACTAATATATTTAAACATATGGTATAAGGGAGTTAATGTTAACATTAAAACAGCACTATCAGCCTAAAATTGTACTTCTGAGAATTCTTTAACTGCTGTTGCTACAAATAACATGTAAACTTGCTAATTGAAAACTTAGAATTAAAAAAAATCCTCCTGTTTGTTTACTGTGGACATTTTAAAGTACTTTGCATCTAATTACTCATTTCCACAGTTATCTGTGTGGGTCTTTCATGCTGCAAGCAGAGAGAAAACATTTAAATTATAGAACCAGCCATTGGTGAGGAGACTTACGGACAAGTGTAGGATCTAATACTGAATTTAACCTGCTGTACTAACTAGATTTCATGCTCGTGTTCCTTTCTGGTTAGTTCCTAATCTGTCTTTTGGAACAGAACAAACAGAAAGGGCAATGAGAAACTGAAAATATTAAAACATGTTACCTCTGCCCCATATAGCACATTCACTTATCTCCTTATAATAACCACCAACCTTGTCCCACCCGCAGACTTAATGTCCATCTTGTGCACGCTTTGGGAATATCACGTATGGAGGTAAATAATGATTCCTTAACATAAGCTTGTTGCTTTTCAAGAAACAATTCTCTAAAGTCAGGACATTCTCCCCACATGCTAAAGGGACACCCTCCCCCTTACACTCAGGAACAGAAGCAGCTGCCATGGTATGTAGGTCTAAGCAGCCCAAAGCAGGAAGCCCTCCAATGAATATGGATTCCAGAGTTTTATAGGGTGGTGTGTATGCTCATTGCAGGAATGGAACTTGCCAATACGATATCACTGCAAAAGCAAAAATTTATTCCTTTCACTTTTCTTAGCCCAAACAAAGGGGGGCATACTTTAAGTGCTGGTATCCAGTGTAATGATGGCAATGTCCCCAAGTGGTTCATGCCCAGAGGAACGTCCCACTCTGAGGAGGTTGGAGAGGGAATATTTGAGATCCTCTGGCCAAAGGTTCAAATGTATATTATTGGTCAGCATTATGGCCAATAAAGATAAAATTTACGTATCTATTTGTAACTTTTCCTTCTCCCTTGTGGGCACCTGGTGCTTTGTGATCCATTACAACAAGGTTATTCCTTTTTGTCTTCCAAGCATGGAGGGTTTTTTAAAAACCTCTCTAGTTTTCACAATATATTGCCAGTAGGTGGAGCTGTACAGAGAACTGATTGCCTCTCTAATTCCCCAGCTGAGAAGACAAACTATAAAATCTAATTACTAAATACTATGAAAAACTATCCTCCTTAGAGACTGCCAATCTATTTAGTTATGTATTATACAAATGGAAATGAAGACTTGCAGCAAAGTAGGATCACAATATGAGGGAATCCCAAGATTTTCCCATCTCTCTCTGCAGGAAGGATTGAAAGATTTCCCTTTCAACTGGAGTAATGCAAATTAGGTGATGCCCTGTGTGGGGTCTCATGGAGTATCAGGTGGCCACTTCACAGAAGGAAAAGTTACGGGTAGGTAAGTAAACTCTGTTTTTCTCCCCAGTGGGCAGCTGATAGATACTCTCTGCTCCATTATAACTGGGAATAGCCAGCAGTAAAACACATCTCCACAAATGAGAGGGGAAACTTAAAACATCAAGTAAATTGGACATAGTGGAAGTGCCAGTCTGCTGTTGCTTTTCATGTGAATGATAACCAAAACCAGGGGGAATCTAAGAGTAAGGAGAGACCAACCTTCTTAACTGCTTGTAACTCTAGAAAGTTATTCTAATGAGTTTCCTGGGATAGCCAGTTGCCTTAAATTAAATTGAGTCTATCTGAGTTCTGTGTGATGTAGAAGATAATCTGGTTACCAATCTTGGAAATTCCATTTACAAAGGAGAAATATTTGTAGAATACAGAAGTGCATCCCCACCATGGAACAGTTTCCACATCAAATTACTGTTACGTAAAGTAATGGCAGTCCCTGGAGAGCAAATACTTGGAGTTCCCAGATGAAATGCAAATTGTGAAATCTTTCCTTGTGCAACTGGGCTACAATCAAGAATGCCTGATAAAATGCCTAGAGGTGGGCCAGAGCCTGAGAACGGACTGAGGCACTCCTCTGAAAACTGACGAAGAGAAGAGGGACTGGAGCAGTTGAAAGGTCTGGTCAGTAAATACAGCTATTATCTCATATAGGTGGGCTATCAGCATGTGTTCTGTGACCCTTTTGTAGACTGGCCATCAGAGTTACCATCAAACTGGAGAGAAAACAAGGAATGAAAGGGGAGCCAAAGCACAGGTGTCTGGAATTGGAACTAGGTCAGCAAATATCATCAGGTAGCAAATTGGTACATGGAGACAGGTTTCCTTGTAGGACAAAGTGAAAATCCTGAGGAAAAAATGTTTTCAAAGGTCTGAACTTCATGCTGTAGTGGGCCTTGCATACAGTAAAATGGTGTAATTGTGGTTGTTCAAGATACAATGTGGGTGCAAACAGGTATTCCACTCAGGTGTGTGTGCACCCAGCTTAACTTTGCCTAGCAGCACCTGTAGAGGTGGTGTTTGTGTCCTCTGGCCTTTGTCTTTCCCATGGCTATATAAGGGCAATGCTGCTTTGAACCCCTTCAGTTCCTTTACGCTGAACATCAAGAGTAGAGACTTCAATGCAGAGGGGACAGAGGTTGGGTCATGGAATACACATCTGCAGCCATATCTAGAAGAACAATTGTTACAGTACAGGAAGGTAACCATTTTTTTGTTCAAGTGACTGCTGACATGTGATCCTTTAAGATGACTAGCAAGTGATACTTATAGGAGATGGGGTCATAGTCTACCTAAATAGTGTCTGCAGAACTGTCCTCCCAAAGTTTGCATCTGACCTGAAAACTGACATTATAGCATAATGCTTGGTAAACGTGTATGGAGAACCATACAGCAATCCTGCAAATATCCAAAATTGAAATGTCATTAAGAAATGCTACCGAAGTGGCTTGAACCCTTGTTGAATTAGCCTGCATAGTTTGTAGGGGTATGGCCTCAGCTACTCAGTAAGCTGTATTAATGCAGGAAGTATCCACTTGGAAAACTGCTGTACTGCTGCTCGCTGACCTATCATCAGATCTGCAAAAGAAATGAAAAGCTGATTGATGACTGGAAAGCTTAATCCTTTCCAGATTAAAAAATCAGACACTGCCTCACATCTAAGGTATGAAGCTATTGTTCATCAGGATTGGAATGTGGCATGGGAAAGAATAAGGGTAAATTAAATAACTTGGTTTAAGTAAAATTGAAATAATTGTTGACTAAAAACTTCCAGTGTTGTCTCAAGGATACTTAATCCATGAAGAACTATGTGTTCAGGGGCCCTGCTATAAAGGCCTGTATACTTAATCCATGAAGAACTGTGAGTTCAGTTATCACAACCAGAACAGCAGCCTTCTGGGAAAGAAGGCATAAGGAGCAGGATTCATGAAGGCAGCCAATGCAGTATTGAGAACCCACATTGGAACCAATTCCTTCACTGGTGGGAATAAGTGGATATCCTTCAGAAATCTCCCTTCCATAGGATTTGAGAAAACCAATTTTGCTTGGATAGGAGGATGGAAAACTCCTTAAAAAGCTAACAGCTAGTCCTGAAGACTTCAAATATGGCAGGTAGTCTAAAATGTCATGAATAGGAGCTGACCTGAGTTGGATTCTGTTTGATATTGTCCAGACCAGAAAATCTTTCCACTTGGCCAAATAAGTAGACCTAGTAGATTTTTGACTATTAAGCAGGACTTCCTGAACGGCTTGTGAGCGTTGCCCTTCTCCCTTATCTAGCTATGTGCCAACCATGCTGTGAGGGTGTAATCTGCTCAACACTGGATGCACAACTTGACCATGGTGTTATGTCAGTAGGTCAGGCAGTGGAGGAAGGGATATGAGACATCAAACTCTGATGTGTGGAGTTGGAGAACCAGCACTGTTTTGGACAAGCTGGCGCAGTGAGAATCATCTTGGCCTGGTCACAGGTTCAGCTTTGAGGATCACCTAAGGGATGAGGGCAATAGGAGAGAGTGCCTACATCAGAGCCTGTCTATTTCAGATGAAAGGCATTGGTTAGATACCATGGACTGTGTCATGCTTACAAACAAAATCAGCAGCACTTCTTGTCTCCTATTGCCCAAAGGTTGACCGACAGAATACTCTATTCCTTGAAGATGGACTTGACCATGCTGCTTTTCAAGAACCATTTGTGGTTCTTGGAGAAAGTCCTGCTGAGACAATCAGGCAGCTAGTTTTGAGAACCAGTAAATGCGAGGCTGTGAGCATGATGCCCTCACCAATGCAGAAGCATCAGAACCTTACTGCTTCCTTACAAAGTTGCCTGGAATGAGCTCCCCTGTTTGTTCACATAATACCTCACAGTGGTATTGTCAGTAAACATGTGAACTGTTGCTCCTTTGATCTGATCCCAAAAGGCTTGATAGGCATTTAAGATGGCTTGAAGTTCAAGAGTGTTGATATGCAAGGATGCTTCCTGTTCAGACCATGAGCCCTGGACTTGTTTAATGATTCTGTATGTGCCCCACAACCTATTGAGGATGCATCGGTGATCAGTTTCGGTTGGTATAGGATGGGAAAAGGGGACATGCTGAAATAAATCTGATCTGTCCAGAGTGTCCAGTATCTCTGGAGATAGTCACACAAACCTGTCTGAAGAGTGGTAGCTCGGGGTAACAGGAATAAACAACTCCAACCAAAAGTGGAGAGGCCAAAGACAAACCTCGCATGTGGACCACGTACATGCATGCAGCCACACAGCCTACTAACTTCAGGCATACCCAGCCCACAGTCAAAAATTGAGATCAGAGGTCTATGCACAGGCATCAAATATTGTGGACACTCAAATTCATAGTCTAGTAGGACCTGTGGTAGAGCAAGGGCAGAAAGAAAGTTCTGGAAGGGCGGTATGTAAGTTCTAGAATGATCCAGGCTTTATTCCCTGTAGAAAAGCCAGAGTCATTCGAGGGAATTAGGGGCATCTGAGGCCAAGTAAGGCCTAGTCAGGTGCCTGATTAAAAACCCTCTGCTCCCGAGAGACAGTGCATGAGCTGGAGGAGTAGGTGTGCTGTGCTACTGAGTAGAGGGGTTTGTGTGCTGTTGTGAAGAGGAGTCGAACAGAGTACAGTGGTGTGTGGAAGAGAGGTGGAGTCCTGAGGAAGGTAATGGGCTCAAGAAGCCACAAGGACAGAGGGGGAAAATAGCTCAGGGGAAAAGTCTGCAGCTGCAAGTATGGTGCCAGCAGCATATAGCTGCTACTCATAGGGTCCCTGGGCTGGGACCCAGAGGAGCAGGTGGGCCTGGGTCCCTACCCCTCTCCCTGGGGAGACGGGGTAACCGGCGACGCCCTGGCCCACTACAAGAGACAAGTGCGAGACCCACTAGGGAGAAGCCAGCTGTTTGTCACACGTGGTGTCAGAGGAGGGATTCTATCGCACAGTAAACTTAAACCAGGGTGGTACTAGCCCACCCCACTCCCAAGATGGAGGACATGGTAAAAGTCCTGGTTCAAGCTACTGCTGTCCAGCAGGAAGCTACCCGAGTCCAGGCGGCTGCCCAGCAGGAGGCCATACAGCTACAGCAGGAGACATCACCTGCTAATGAGCCAGGCTGGCCAGGACCGCGCTTTGCTTCAGGAGGTGGTAGGCCAGTTGAAAATCCTGGTGAGGCGAGGCGGCAGCCACAAAAGGGTACAGACCATCTGGGCCAGCAGCTGTCTGCAGAAGGTGACACCGGGTGATGATATAGAGGCATACCTCCTGGTCTTTAAAAGAACAGCCCTGCAGGAAGCCTGGCCCCGAGATCAGTGGGCCAGCATCCTCGCCCCTTTTCTAGGAGGAGAGGCCAGAAGGCTTATGATATGGCAGCAGAAGCTGCTGCAGACTATCCCCAGCTGAAGGCTGAAATCCTGGCCTGGTCTGGAGTGACAGTAGCAGTACAAGCTCAGAGATTCCACGAATGGCGGTACAGTGAGGATAAAACACCACGGTCGCAGTTGTTTTGACCTAATCCACCTGACCCGGAAGTGGCTGCGCTCTGAGGCCCTCGCCTCGGAGAAGATGTTGGAGGTCCTGGTAATGGACTGATACACAAGGGGGCTACCTTCAGACCTCTGAGCCTGGGTTGATCAGAATGACCCCTCTACCTATGACGAGCTGGTTGCCCTGGTCGAGAGACAGCTGGCAGCCCGTAACCTGTCCCTGACCCCCCCCCCCCAAGAGAAGACAGGGCAGGCCCAAAAGCCGGCTCCCAGGACCTGGACGACCGAGCGCCGAGTCGTTGAGGAACAGCACGAGGACAGGAAGGGACCTGGGAACTCAGGATGTGAGGGCTGGGGGAGCCAACTAAGCAGCCTAAAGCCGAGGGAGGTAGCTAGCCTAACGTACTGGTGTTATGAATGTGGGAAACTGGGTCACATAGCAGCCCAGTGCCCCAACTGGGAGGAGCCCATGCAGAGCAACCTTGGAGGTCACGGGGGCTGCTGTGGCCTCATCAGCTCGGTAGGGGTTGTAATGGCCCCTAGGGATATGTGAGGCCAGTAACAATGAGTGGCATCGAAACCATGGCTCTGGTAGATTCAGGGAGTGTGGTCATGCTGGTCTCTGGGAAATTGGTGGGGTAAAACCACCTGACCTGGGCCAAACATACAGAGGTGACCTGCGTGCATGGGACAAAAAACTTCTACCCCTCAATCCTGGTACGGATCGAGATCCAGGGGACTGCCACCTGGGTGATAGTGGGGGTTATCCCTAGGCTTCCCTACCTGGTCTTAATTGGTAGGGATTTTCCTGGGTTTGAGAACCTACCCCTTCCCCCCCTTCACCCGGTAGAGCCTGTGGCAGACAGCAAGCCCCAGGACAAAACGGAGGCACAGGCAACTGTGCTGCCCCTATTTTTGCTGTATTTGCTGAATTTTGCTGAATTTCACCCCCTGGAAAACCCCGGAAGACCAGGAGGGCAAGGAGGGCGGACAAAAGATTAGGGACTCGTATACTGGCTGAAAATCGGAAAGCCGCCCTGGTGGGTAGGCGAACCCGCTCATTCCACTAAGAAACCCCACGGCCAAGGCAATCGTAAAAGAACTCCTCCAGGTCTTCACTAGGGTGGGCATCCCCAAGGAAATCTTGACAGACCAAGGGACCACCTTTATGTCCAAGTTAATGAAAGATCTTTGTACCCTGCTGCGCATCCAGGCCCTGCGGACCTCAATATATCATCTGCAAACAGATGGCCTAGTCGAGAGGTTTAATCGCACCCTCAAGAGCATGAACCGGAAAGTAGTGATGCAGGACGGGAAGGATTGGGATGCCCTATTATTCTACTTGATATTTGTGATACAGAAGGTTCCTCAGGTGTCCACTATCTTCTCCCCCTTCGAGCTTTTATACGGTTGCCATCCATGGAGTATAGTGGATATAGCCAAAGAGGACTGGGAGGAACAGCTCAATACAGGGAAAAAAGTCATTGAACATGTGGCACAGATGCAGGAACGGAAAGCCTGGGTGACCCCCTAGTGCGGGAACACCTGGAGAAAGCCCAGGAGGCCCAGTGGACCTACTATAACTGACGGGCCAAGGTATGGAGGTTTTAGCCAGGAGAGCAGGTGATGGTGCTGGTGCCAACAGCAGAAAGCAAGCTCCTGGTCAGTTGGCAAAGACCACACGGAGTCATAGAAGCAGATGGAGATGTAAACTATAAGGTGAGGCAACCAGGCCGCCAGAAGTGGGTACAACTGTACAACGTTAACCTGCTGAAGCCTTGGCGGGACTGGGAGGCATACCTGGTCACCCGAGAAGCAACCTCCAGACGGGCGGCCCACAGGGGGAGATGAGAATATCCCTGGAACTAACTCCAGAACAGTGGGCGGAAGTTACTGATATGATCCAGCAAAACCAGGACCATTTTTTCCAAGCAGCTCGGTCGTACAACGGTGGTCCATCATCACCAAACCTGAGGTGCGAGTAATGATAAAACCATACTGGATACCAGAGGCCAAGAGGGAGGAAATTAGGACAGAAGTATGAAGGATGTTGGAACTTGGGGTTATTGAAGAGTCCTACAGCCAGTGGTCCAGCCCCATCGTCCTAGACCCGAAGCCTGAGGGTACCCTGCAGTTCTGTAACGACTTCAGGAAGTTGAATGAGGTATCTAAATTTAACACCTACCCAATCCCGTGTATTTATGAGCTAGTGGACCGGTTGGGCAAGGCTCGGTACCTGTTCAAGGGCTACTGGCAAATCCCCCCAGCTGAAGATGCCAAGGAGAAGACCGCCTTCTCCATGCCCGATGGCCTGTTTCAGTACACTGTCCTTCCCTTCGGACTCCATGGGGCCCCCGCAACATTCCAAAGGCTGGACTATCTACTGAGACCCCACGCCAGGTATACTGTCGCCTACCTCGATGACGTGGTCATTCATAGCCCTGACTAGGAAACGCACCTGGGGAAAGTACAGGTGGTGCTCGACACCTTCCAAAAAGCTGGCCTCACTGCAAACCCCTCAAAGTGTGCAATAGGGCTGGCCGAGGCCAAATACCTGGGATATGTGGTACGGAGAGGTCTAGTAAAGCCTCAGTGGGACAAGGTAGAGGCCATCTAGGCCTGGCCCCAACCGGTCCACAAGAAAAAGGTCAGGGCATTCTTAGAGATTGTGGGGTATTACAGGAGATTCCTCCCCCACTTTGCCACTAGAGCAGGGTCCTTGACCGACCTGATGAAAGCTCAGGGCCCAAATATGGTGAAGTGGACTGAGGCAGCTGACAAAGCATTTGTGGATTTAAGGACAGCTCTTTGTAGCTACCAAGTGCTTATAGCCCCGGATTTTGAGAGGGAGTTCATCCTCCAGACAGATGCCTCTGAGACAGGGCTGGAGGCTGTCCTTTCCCAGGTCGTAGGTGAAGAGGAGCACCCAATCCTGTATCTCAGCAGAAAACTCCTCCCAGAGAGCAGAAGTATATTGTGTTCGAGAAAGCGTGCCTAGCGGTTAAATGGGCTATGGAAATGCTCCAATATTATTTACTTGGAAGGAGATTTACCCTGGTGACAGACCATGCCCCGCTCCAATGGACGTACACTAATAAAAGAATGCCAGAGTGACCCAGTGGTTCCTCTCCCTACAGCCTTTTCACTTCCGGGTACAACATAGGGCTGGAAGTGAACATGACAACGCTGACGCCCTTTCGCGCTGGCACTGCCTCACATCCCAAGTAGCCCAACCCTGTGGTGTTGGGGGGGGGAGGGGGTGTGGATGTGTGGTATAGCAAGGGCAGAGGGCACTAGGAAAGTTCTGGAAGGGCGGTATGTAAGTTCTAGAATGATCCAGGTTTTATCCCCTGTAGAGTAGCCAGAGTCATTCGAGGGCAGTTAGGGGCATCTGAGGCCAATTAAGGCCCAGCCAGGTGCCTGATAAAAACTCTCTGCTCCTGAGAGACTGTGCACGAGCTGGAGGAGTAGGTGTGCTGTGCTACTGAGCAGAGGGGGGGGTGTGGAGTTGTGAAGAGGAGTCGAACAGAGTACAGTGGTGTGTGGAAGAGAGGTGGAGTCCTGAGGAAGGTACTGGGCTCAAGAAGCCAGGAGGACAGATGGGGGAGGGGGGAAGGGAGGAATAGCCCAGGGGAAAAGTCTGCAGCTGAAAGTATGGTGCCAGCAGCACATAGCTGCTACTGATAGGGCCCCTGATTGGGACCTGGAGGAGTGGGTGGGCCTGGGTCTCTACCCCCCTCCTTGGGGAGACGGGGTAACTGGCAACGCCCTGGCCCACTACAAGAGGCAGAAGTGTGAGACCCACTAGGGAGAAGCTGGCCATTTGCCACAGACCCCTGAGAACTTGGGTTTTTTTAAAGTAGGATTCAGTATTGACTGTGCCTTGTTCAAGATCAGTCCTATATGATTAAAAAGATCCAGTGTGAAATAAACTTGACTGAGAACCTGCTCCTTGGATGTGCACCTCTGCAACCAGCCATCTTGACATAGAAAGATGTGAATTCCTTTCTTTCTGAGATTGGCTGCCACCAGTGCTGTTCATTTGGTAAAGATTCTTGGGACGCCTTCTTGGAATCTCAGGAACTTCCTGTAGCTTAGGAGAATCACCACAGGAAAGCAGGCATCTTGGAGATTGAAAGTGGCAAACTAGTCATCATGATTCAAGGCAGAAAGTGTTATAGCTCATGTAACCATGCAAAATCTGATGTATTCGTTGAGATTGAGAATGCATTTTCCCCTTTCCTGGGATGTGGGAATAAGGCAATACCGGGACTAGAATCTGCTTCCCTAATGCTCCAGAGGGACCTTCTCCACAGCTTCGAAAGTAAGCAGGATATGGACCTGCTGAAGAAGCAGTGACTCATGATGAAAAGGAACAAGGTAGAAGAGTGTGAAGGAGGAATGGATAGGAATTGAGCGGCATAGCCCAGTCTCTGTGTTTCAGATCCACTTGTCTGAGATAATCAAGCCCCAAGCAGTGAGGAAGAGGGCCAGCCTGTCCCCAAATAGGGAAGAGGGGATGGTATGAATGTCTGCAACTGGTGGTGTGCAGCCCTCAACTAGCATGTGAAAACGACTGCTTGCCAGTAGCTAATGAAAAGCGTGCTGTCTATTGAAAGCTAGAACCTGAGGGTCTTCTCCGTTGAGGCTTATGCTTCCTCTTGGAAGAGTCTTGTTGTCTCGTGGAGTAAGAGAGCTGTCTAAAATATGTCTGGTGAGTACTGGCAAAATTGTTGCTGCGCCCCCCCACCCATAATGGAGACTTTTAACTGCTGGGGTATAACCTCCTAATGATCGTAACATGGCCCTAGAGTCTTTAAACTAATGTAATGTTTCATCCATTTTAACAGAGATAGTCCATTGATTGGTAAGTTTGCTGTATATCAGGAGCAGTGATATACTGCTGAATTCTACAGCCAGATGCACATCTCAAGTTTATAGCTGAGGCCATAAGCTTGGATAAGGTGTTCGCCACATCAAGCACTGACTGCAGTGAAGTCTTTGCTACTAGCTCCCAGGAAAGCTTTAAACTCCTCCCTAGTAACCTCCAGCAGCTTCTTTCTAAATATAGTGTGATGCTGTCTGGATTAGGGGTGGCCATTTATAATATTACTGATATCAATATTGCAAAATTAGAACAGATCTTGCAAAATATGCCATGTAAGGTAAGGTATCACTGGAAAAGTTATGATTTACTGAATACAATAAGCTCATCTATATATGTATCTTTGTATTGTAAGCTATGAATGTGTGTAATATTTCTGTATCTAAAACTTGTGCTGTGCTACTGGGTGACACTCCCAACAGATTAGGACCAATACTGTGCAGCCTGATTTGAGGGCCAATCAAGGACCCACAGCTATACAGTAAGCATAGGGAGAGAAGCCAGGGACTACACCTGTAAGTCATCAGGACATGCCTGTAAACAGGAACTCGGAGCTTTTCCCTGATCATATTCTATGAGCTTGTGTTTGAAGCACCAGATGAAGCCACATGATAGAGATTTTAAAATGTGGCTTCACTATGTCCGTTTTGTCGTCTTTCCTGCTTCTTGCATCTGGATCAACTTTTCTACATTTGAAGCTGTAAAACAAAGGTCTGAGACCCATCCAAGTACTGGATGTACACCAGAGGAACTGTACAAGCTTGCAAACTCCACATTTCTGCTAAGAATCTGATAAATATATAGACTTTGAAGTCATTTTGTATTCATCTGATTGCTTTGATCCTTTAACAGCTGTCCTTTATTTCTTTTATAATAAACCTTCAGTTTCAGTTACTAAAGGATTGGCTGGCAGCATGGTATTTTGGGTAAGATTCAAACCAATATTCATCTGGCAATGTGGCTGATCCTTTGGGGATCAGGAGAATGTTTTGGTAAAGGGAATAGTTTTTAAATAGCGTCTCACTTTACTGGACCTAGTTGCTGATTGGGAGCTAGAGAATGAAATGCAGTAAAAGGGACTGTGTAACTTTTTGTTGTTGTCTTGATAACCAGTGTGGGGAATTAAAAGCACTGTTTGTGACTGGCTGGTGAATCTTACTTCAGTGTTAGCCACCGGTTTTGGGAGGATCTGCTGTCCTTTTTGCATCCTGCCCTGATCTTGTCATTTTCAGTGGACTACTGTAGGGATGTACGGGTCTCATATGGATACCGGGTTCCAATTTAATAAAATTGTATTTAGACAAGACTGTGTGCTGATTAGTGATGCGTATCTGCAAGGAGATGGAGTAAACTTTTCTACCCATTAAATCCAATTTCTTGGCCTTTTTGTTATTTGGGGTAGACTTATATCTGCCTTGTCAATTGTCTCATTTGCAGCAGTTACTACAAGCAAATTAGCAACAGAGTGTGAATAGAAACATTCAACTCCCGGCATGGGAACATATGTATGTTTTGGTGTGGATAAACTCCACTTGGATACTGAAAGCTGCGGATCTTCTTATAAGGTCCTGACAAGCCTTAAAGTCCTCTGGAATTGGAAAGGATGAGTTGGGACCATGGAATCATCAGGTGACGAGTATGATGGGGATGGAGAAACCGGAACCCCTTCCTAAGCTAATGGTTATTCCTCCTGCTGTATTGAAATTTTTGCTGTTGCTGCCACATCAGCCCTGCCTCCTTTCCTGGTGGGATTGATAACACAACCAGATGGCTCAATGATCTCAATCTAGAATTGCTGACCTTGATTTCCAAGAAGGTGGGGTACCCCACAGATGTCACTGTGGAAGTGAGTATAGCACTGGAGGCCAGTAAGCACTGGGCCATGCACCCTATCCCCAGAATGATCTTGGTATTGATAATGGCTCTTCAAAGGGGAGCTAGAGGCTTTGCAAGACCAGACTCTGGGAGGGGATGGAGAAGATGATGCTGATCCCGAGCTTGAGCATAATGAGCCCCCCAAATAGGCTGCTGATTAATGGTGGAGCAATCCCTGCAGTCCAGTGCTGCATCAGAATTTTGGCCAGTACCAAAGGTTGCGCTGTCACCAATCAGGTATTTGAAATCTTAAAATTCGGCACTGGGAAAAACATCAGTTCCAGGATCCCATGCCAAGAGTGAAATCAGTGCTGGACTGGGAGTGGGTTACACAGATGTTGTTGAGGAGGTTAATAAAGTGCTAGGTACCAAAAACACCAGTATCAAAGATGGAAGCTTTGGTAAGAACCAAGCTTGCTTCTTTGGTAGACCTCTGTGAAGCAACGAACACAGTGTGCTGGGACTGACAGGAATATCACTGCAGAAGACAAGTACTGGAACCAAAGGAGAGTCCAGGACAGCCAGGCAGAGTAAATTAGGTGCTACCTGGTAAGCAAGTAGAGCTGAGGATAGATGTCAGTACCACCAGACTCAACAGTGGTTCAGCAGATGGTACTGGAGTTGATGCTATGATGCCAGTCTGATGTGTTGCATCAACACCAAAGAGCAGGTAGACAGCCCTGTTCTATTTATGGCACTAGAAGACAGATGGTGATTGCCCCCACTGTGCCTAGAAAAGGGGGAAGAATTTCTGAGCTGTGAAATGGCTCTGATTTGCTTTGTGTCTTCTTTCTCAGGGGAACAGAGGAAGGGGACCAGTCCCTTCTTGTTTAAGGTGGAGTCTACCTCAGGCAGCCTCTCAAGTGTCTGCATGGGCTCTAAAGACTGACTGTGGGGGAAGGGCCTCTGTGGACAGAGAGAGTCTGGCCTGATGGCTTCTCCGTGAGATGTTGTTTAAGTGCAAGTCTCAGGCCCCCTGAGTCCTGTTTAAAGGAGCAGCTCTCCTAGGCACAACAAAGAGTGGATGGGAGGTCATTATTGGGAATAGACACTCCACATGGACAGTGCTTAAACACTGGTGGGGACATAGTACTATATAACAGAATAAGGCTGGCGAATAACTATAGGATATACGATTTACAAATAACTCAAAAATGTGAGGGGGAAAGTACCATACAGGATCTCTGACTCTAGCTGCAGGAGGTGAGAAGGCACTGAAGGGATGGTGGCACCACTGCCCTTTACAGCCATGGTAGAGGCGATTGGCCAGAGACTGTGAGTGTTGCTCCTAGAGATACTGCTAGGCAACTCTTGAGTTGGGCATGCTGGTTGCATGCGCACCTGAATAGAATATATCTGCAACCACTCAAACAGCCTGGACAAACGCAACACTAGATGAACCTGTCCAGTCTCTTCTCATAGGAAGAACAGCCAAAAAAAATTCCTAAGGAAAAAAAAAATAGTGCTGGTCTTCACTGCTTACTTTCTAGTTCACAGAAAGGCGGAAAGATAGGATGGATGGAAACAGGAGTGTTTTGAGATCCTCTGTCTAATATAGAGATGTTAAAATTGGATGTGGAAGGCTTGAAAACTAGAAAAAAGTTATTTTCCCATTTAGAATAGGTGGCAGAAATCTCAGGTTGATTTGGGAGTTATTTTCTTACCTTTTTGGGGAGTTTTTGGTCATGGTACACAAAGGCATCTTATTGAAGGATTGAACTAACCGTGTCAGAAACGTAGATGAAACCTCAATCTGTTGGGCTACTCTTCTCTCCACTGTAAAAACTCTGATGCTTTTGCAGCTTCAGCTTTTGTTGTTGCTCTTGTATGTGACTTGCCCCTTAAAAGCAGGAATGCTATTTTAAAAAACATATTACAGAGGCTAAGGAGCAGGGGAAGAGCAGATCTGGGTATGAACGCTTCTGCTTGAAGTCCCTTGCTCATGCAGTAAGCCTCTGAGCTTTAAAGTTGTGCTGAAGTGGTTTTACATCTGTACAACACAATGGTGCACTCGCCTCCCTAATACTAACATTTCAGTGCACATAGCCATTAATCTTGTTGTTGGAACTGGCAGACCAATGGTACACTTCCACCAATGTCACTTGGATGAAAGCTACTATTGGGCTCAATAAAATAGCAGGCTAGACTGATCTGGCACATAGTAAGTGAAACTGGGAAGAGAAAAGCTTCACCACACCTTTACTTGCAGATTCAAGATGCTACTGAAGTGTAGTCCTCTCAAGGCAGGACTAAGTATTATCTAGACCATACCTGACAGGTGTTTGTCTAACCTGCTCTTACAAATCCCCCATGAAGAAGATTCCACAATCTCCCTAGATAATTTATTTCAGTGTTTAACTACCCTGACAGGAATTTTTTCCTAATGTCCAACCTAAACCATCTTTCCTGCAGTTTAAGTCCATTGCGCCTCATCCTATCCTCAGAAGTTAACGAACAGTTTTTCTCCCTCCTCCTTGTAGCAATCTTTTATGTACTTGAAAACTGTTATGTCCCTCATCAGTCTTCTCTTCTCCAGACTAAACCAACCCATTTTTTTTCAATCGTCGCTCAGATCTTTTCTAGACCTTTAATCACGTGTTGATTTTTTTTCTTCTCTGGACTTTCTCCAATTTGTCCACATCTTTTCTGACATGTGGCATCCAGAACTGGACACAGTGCTCTAGTTGAGACCGTATTAGTGTGGAATAGAGCTGAAGAATTACTTCTCGTGTCTTGCTCACAACACTCCTGGCTAATACACTTCAGAATGTTTGCTTTTTTTGCAACAGTGTTACATGGTTGACTTATATTTAGCGTGTGATCCACTATGACCCCTTCTCCCCCCCAAGATCCCTTCCTGTAGTACTCCTTCCTTTTCAGCCATTTCCCATTTTATATGTTTGCAACTGATTGTTCCTTCCTAAGTGGAGTGCTTTGCAATTGTCCTTATTGAATTTCACCCTATTTACTTCAGACCCTTTCTCTAGTTTGTTTAGATCATGTTGAATTTTAACCTATCCTGCAAAGCTCTTGCAACCCCTCCCAGCTTGATATCATCTGCAAATTTTAAGTGTACTCTCTATGCCAGGGGTGGCCAAACAGCGGCTCATGAGACTCATAAGGCTTTAAATGTAAAAGTGTGGTTCACAGAGCTCCCCATGTCTCTTCTCTCTTCCCCTCCCCCCAGTTCTTTGCCTACCAGGGGAAGAGTTTGGAGCTTCTGTCCTGCAGCAGGGTGGCAGGGCTAGGGGCTTCAGCAGGAGCACATCCCTAGCCCCACCTGAAACCCTGAATTCCAGCAGGCGTGCCCTGGCTCTGACTTCTGAAGATTGTCATGTGGCTTTAATGGTCAGTAAGTTTGGCCATCCCTGCTCTATGCCATTATGTAGATCATTGATGAAGATATTGAACAGAACCAGACCCAGAACTGTGGGACCCCATTCAACATGCCCTTCCAGCTTGATTGTGAACCATTGGTTCTTGATAAATCTATGCTGTTACTTATCACCTTATTTTCAAGATGTGTGCAAATTGATTGATTGCTTAATTATTTGCTCCATTATCTTTCTGAGTACTGAAGTTAAGATGACTGGTCTGTAATTCCTTGGGTTTATTTCTGTTTTCATAGATTGGCACTATATTTGCCCTTTTCTAGTCCTCTGGAATCTCTCCCATCCTCCATGACTCTTAGAAGATAATCACTCAGCTCCTTGAGTATTCTAGGATGTATTTCATCAGGCCCTGGTGACTTGAAGACCTCTAACTTGTCCCAGTAATTTTTAATTTGTTTTGTCTCTATTTTAGCCTCATATCCTACCTCCATTTTCACTGGCATTCACTATACTAGATGTTCAATTGCTACTAAACTTTTTGGTGAAAACTGAAATTAAGTAATGTAGCATTTCTGCCATTTTCACATTTTCTGTTGTTGGATTTCCCCCTTTGAGTAATGGGTCAATCCTGTACTGGGTTTTCCTCTTGCTTCTAAAGTATTTCTAAAGTATTTTGTGTCTCTAGCTAGTTTAATTTCATTTTGTGCTTTGGCCTTTCTAATTTTGGTCCTACATACTTCTGGTGTTCATATTCATTATATTTATATCCTTTTGTAATTTGATTTAATCTTCCACTTTTTGTAGGCCTTTGGGTTTCAGAAAAGTAATCCACAGTTAAAAAAGCAGGGTGGGTTGCACCATAGTAACTAAAGGGAAGCCAAACACAAGGGATGCTGGCATTGAGGGGTTAGCAGTATAAATGAGATCTTGCTGCTGCATCTTGCATAACATGAGAAACCAATGGTAAAATAACAGACCTGGACTAAACCACACTTGAGGGAGTAATGGAAAGAGAGGGTTACCTGGGATCAGTATGCCCACAGTATAGGCCAGACCATGCTGCTAACAGAGGAATATGATGAAAGGAGTGGGAAAGTGAGGAAGTAGAGGTGGAATAGAATCATTGCACAGAACCTTCAGGTTGCCCTGATGTGTTCAAGTTTTTTAAACTATGACTTCCAGTGTCAGAGCTGTTCTCAGAGGGTAGTGGAGTTAAGACTGACCACAACTAGGACTAGCTAATGGTCTTTCGGGAAGAACACCTGGTTGCTGTGGCAGGCTGAAAGCAGTGGACCATTCAGTCCTTTGTGTTTTTCCTGCCTGTCTGACATAACAGCTTGTTGGGAACATTCCTGGATACCATATTTCACCCCAGGCAGAAAAGGAAAAAAAAAGTCAAGAACCTCTGGCTTGTTGCTTCCCAAAGGCCAGAACTTGCTGCTGAATTTCTGTTGCCAGGTAGCTCCTGCTGACATCAGCCGTTGCTGTTGTTTAATTTTGGTTTAGAACATGACTAGCCAGTAAGACAACTTTCTTGGCTTTGCTCAGTCTCCAGCTCTGCCTGCTGAATTTCTGCCCCAAACGGCTTAAGGCTTTCTTGCCACACTGCCATACAGTGGAGTGAGGGAGCTGGCATACTATTGCACAGTAGGGCCAGGAGCAGAAGCCCCTTTGATCCTAGCTGGTCCTGTAGCACTGCCATGTTTTCTCATCCAATACTGGTTTCCTGCAAACTCCTGTTCTCAAAAATTCTCTTTCTACCAGGCGGTACTAAGCAGAGAAAAACACATTTAAAGAATATAATGGAAAAGATCCTGCCCCGCAACAGAGAGAGGAGGCCTAGAGAAACTACCTGCTTGAGGGGAAGTGAAATAGTGGGGAATTGAAGGTAATCCATTCTCTGAACAGCTCCACGTGCAGTACATTGTAAAGATACAGGTGTTTTAAAGCCTTAATTGGAAGAGGAGAATAATTCAGCTACAGTGAATGAGGGACAATCACCGGTTATCCACAAACTAGAGTAGTAGAGTGTCACTCACTGCACAACAGGAGTTACAAGGCCCCATAAGAGCTTCCAGCTGGACCAACTGCTACTTGGATGTAGCTTAATATGTGATGTTTGAAATAATGTTTAAAAATAATACAAGAATTTTAATATAGATGTATATAATTTTTAAATTCAAGTTATCTGTTTTGCAGGAGCTTCAGGTGTGGGCTGTGCAAAGAGGAAGTTAGGAGAAAATGACATTGATCTTCCCAAGAGCATCAAACAATCCGCTAATGGTATTCTTACCTCCTAATAAATAAAATGTTAAAACTCCAAGATGTTTAAATGTAATCTATGCAAAGTTTTGAGCTAATTATTTCCATGGTTAAAGTGGAATAAAAAGCTCAAATCTCTCAATACTTTTCTAGGGAGTGTAAGTGGTTGCATGGCCGTTTAAATACTAACTGGAGTAGGTAATTGGCAGATGACTGTTAGGTCACTCACAGCTTAGTAATAAGTGATTGAAGTTTGAACTATCTACAGTTTTTTTTTTAAATCGGTTGATACCTTTGCTGGTGAGGTGGGCATTGTAAAGAAGTTTGAAACCCAAGTCAAGGGCAACTGTGCAGGACCTCCGAAGAGGGAAGCAGAGAACTGGGCTCTCACCACCCCAGAGCGTCAGTGATTTTCTCTACCTTGGCACTGATGGTAAAAAGCCTGGTTCCTGGCAAGAACAATCAAATGGAGTGGCAGTAAGAGCTGACCTTCACACACCTTAGTAGCCTGCTGCTGTCAGCAATATTTTTTTTTCTCTCCCAAAGTGAACTGTTCTCCCTATCACTAATCCCTGCCAAGAGCATGGAGAAACCGGGGTAGAAAGTGAGTAAAAGATACTAGGTTACAGCCAGAATATTAGTTTAAGGTTAAAGAAAAGTTTTTTGAAATAGACAAGGATTCATTTCACACCACCAGGAAAAGGCAGTGTTAAGTACACCTAAACTAAAAGCTAAAGGAGATTGGGGTTCAAATGCTTAAGAGTGAAACAGGCACAGCCTACAAAGAGACATTTTAAAAGTAGAAAATAAGGCTGAAATTTATTTTTAAGAACTGCAAAAAATAGTAGTACCTGGTGGGTCTGTCATTCAGATGCTTGCATATTTTATTCCCCCTCCACTCCACCCTTTTCATTTGCTGTCTCGTTCCTGGTCCCTCTTGCAAGCTGCTCTTTGTGGGTATGCCTCAGCACCTTTGACTAGTCCACTGAAGTCCATAGGCTCCATATGCCTAGAGGTTTGTCTGCACAAAGCTGCTTCCAGGATCTGAACCTTAAACAAGCTCCTTGCAGCATGCTCAATCTTCATGCATTTTACATAGCATAATAAATACCTGTACTATGAATATTTCAATTTTCACTTATCTGGCACCTTTTAATGTTTAACTTTGGTGCAAACAAGGATATAAATGAAAATAGCCAACAGCAGCATACAGGCTGTTTTTTATTCACTGGGATTCACTGCCATACTTACTATACTTTGGAATGGAAATCTCTGTTTGAAGGGCAGGATGTGTTGTTGGTATCGCAAATAGTGATAGGGAAGTTTTCATTGCTGCACAATTAAAGCAGGCCACTATCTAATTATGTGCAGTATAAAACTGCAACAGATCCCAGCTCATCAAGACTTTAACCACATGTGATATGTTTTAAAGTTGTTGAAGACACTTGCTGAATCATGGCCTTTAAACTACCAAATTTAAGTTCTATTGCAAGAGCTAGGATTTCACAATTAAACAGGAGAGTGTCCTATAACACACACGCTTATTCATTTTCCCCAAAACTTCATTGTCCTGCAGCAAACTATATTTCTCATGTAACATCTTTAAATGAAATTCTAAAGTATTACAAAAACGGATTAATATTTCTTTGATCAGCATCAACCAGGTACTTTTAAAAATGGTGGCTGGATTAGGCTGTTGCTGTCACATCTATTTTCCTGGGCCTGCTGTGAGCACTCTAGTTCTGAGATTGTTTTAACACAACGGTTGTAGGTGAAAATGATCTGCAATAAAGTATTTAGTAAACTCTATTCTATGGTACTTTTACAGCCCTTATCACCATAGTGTATCAGCATCTCACCCACTTGGTTTCTCTAATACACTCTACTTAATGTCTGTGTTTCTCATGGGAAAACTAAAATGAGATTACATAATCAACTACCTCCCCTCCCTAAGATTAAATGTGCAGGGGGGTCAATTTAATTTGAACTGTCTTTAAATTACAAATAAACTGAATTTTATTTTTTAAACAGATAGGAGTAGAGCGACTTCATTTTTGTAAACACAACTGAAAACTGTACCCTGTAAAACAGCCTTTCCTGGCTGTAGTGCTATATACTTGTACTGTGAAAAATGTACAAAGTAGTAGTGATGGGATTTTTTTTTTACAATTCAGTGTATGTACATTAAAAGCAGAGTTGCTATGTGGCCTGTCATGGCTGTCTGTGTGACATTAATTCAGTGTGTATTCTGGTGCCAGGAATCTGCTGTCAGTAGAATATGTATGTTTCAGATATCTTAGGGGGACTGATTTGCAGCTAGCTCAGGGATAATGCATAGTTAAAAGGGATATACCTAGACTGTTCAGTGTGATGCATTCAGTTAATTGAAATACTGTAACCTGCTTTGAAGCCTTGTTTTGAATGACTATTTGTCTGGATTCCCAAGCAGAGGAAATAGGCTATAGACCTAGACGTTCATTAAGTGATGCATTTGGCTCTACTAATGCTACTGTAGAAGTTAATTTACATATTTTTTAACTTCATTTGTTAATTTTTTTTAATAGAAACATGTATTACTGAGGATATTAGACTGGGGGCCAGGTAATAAGTTTTAGACCAACTTCTAGTGGTGAGACAAGCTTTTGATCTTACACAGCCCTTCTTCAGGTCTGGAAAGTGCTCTTAAGTTCAAAACCTTGTCTGTCACCAGCAGAAGTTAGTCTGCTAAAATATTACCTCACCCACCTTCTCTCTCTAATTTACAGAGGAGGCAGTTTGGCCTACCATGCATTATTATAGTGCTCTGAATGTGTAGTGGATATGTCTGCTTCTTTGATGTGCACTATTTTAATAAATTTATTAAAATATATAAATTGAAGGGTTATTCCTCTCCAGTGCTTAGGGGTTATGCTTGCCTTTTAGTCATCTATTCTAATTCAGAATGGGGGTAGTGGTTAGAAATGCACAAGCATAGGGATCTTCTGCATGCAAAAGCAATTTAAAAGCATTTTACTTCTACAATGTAGGTTGATTAACTAAGTATTCTCTGCTGAGATGAGTTCAAATTCTCCCTGGATAAAAAGTAATTTGAGGCTAGTAACTAGTTAATGTCTAGTATTGTAGATAGGACTTTTAATGGCAGGTAAATAGGACAGGACTGAGTCTAAATTTTATCCACCTATACTAATTCTATATAAATAACTGACAGTTGAATTGTTTTGCTTTCTCTAGAAGATAAGCATCACAGGGTATACCCTTCTATAACTAGGATGTATCACTTGCACTAGAATATGATATGCAGTCCACTATCCATTCTGTGTGCATATCAGCGAGACACTTTATTCCTGGTTAGAAAGCAGGATAGATACCCAGACATTTCTAGAATACACAATGAGAAAGATAATTAGGTCAGATATTTACAGGTCCAAACGTTGTGTGATTGGAAAAAAACTGGTGTGTGAACATAACTAGGTTTATAATCAGGCCAAATGAACATAAAAACTTGCTGCATTGCAGCCTTTGTATATGTTGCAAAATGAAACATGGGTCAGTTTGTCTCAATTATTGGGCTTCACTTCAGGGTAGACTTAATGCAATAGTAAAGCTGAATGTAGAAGCTTAGAAACTGCATTTCCATTGATTTAGATACTACTAATCACTTTCCTAAGAATTTAACTGACCATTTTTTACAGTTTAAATTAAATTAGGTGTGTTTAACGGGCATTCAGTAACAGCAAATGAAAAGACAGTTACAGAAGTTAGTAACTTGTTCCTCGCAATGTGTTGCTTGTATCTATTCCACATTAGGAGTTTGTGTGTGCACCGATGCCAGAGAACTTTTCCCCTCAATGGTACCTGTAGAGGTGGCTCTAGCACACTCTGCAGTGGTGCACATATGCACAGAGGGCACTACGGGCCCCCCTCCCTCAGATTCCTTCTTGCTGGAACTCTGACAGCAGGGAAAGGGGGGTGGGTTGTGGACTCATCTCGAAGAACAGTTACAGATAGGTTAGTAACTGTCTTGTCTTCTCCGAGTGCTTGCTAATGTCCACTCCACAGATTTGCTGTTTGTAATAGTGCTCTGCCAAAACTTGCACTGTCTTGTGCCTGCTGGATGATCGCATAGCAGGATATGAAGATATGTACAGAGGACCAAGTTGTGGCCTTACAGACTTCTTGTATTGGAACTTGAGCCAAGAAGACCTGAGTCCTTGTCAAATGGGCTGTCAGAGAAGCTGGCGATGTAACCTTAGCCTGCTCTAACAACCACGTATACAGGAGGTAATCCAAGATGAAATTCTTATGACACCAGTTGGTTTTTCATGCGATCAGCCACCACCACAAAGAGCTGATGAATTACTGATTAACTTCAATCCAACAAGAGAACTATATATAAAATAAAAAGGTAGGGTGAAAAATGCACTGGGGAATTGCTTGCCAAGGCAAGGACGTTCCAGAACCATTGCAGGTGGTAAGAAGGAACTGGGAGGACGGGGGGGCTAGCAGCACCCTACATACCGATGCATACGTATGCCACTGCAGAGGGTGCTAAAGCTAGCCCTACAAGTACCACTAAGGAAAAAGTTCTCCAGCACTGGTGTTTGTGGCGTGCGCACACACCTAATGTGAAATGGACACGCGCAAACACTTGAATTGTGTTTGTTTTTGAACAGCTATCCATATTTCCTAAAGTATGTTTAAGGCTATAAATACAGTAAGTCACAACTGTCAAAATAAGTAGGGACTGCTTGTATTCCTACATATTATAAAATGATAATCTTATCAAACTATTCCTTCATTTCAAACTGGTAAGGAAAGCATGCTGTGTAGCACCTATCAGTGCAAGGGCTGGCTCAAGCCCATGTTTTGTTCTGTCCATTCTTGCATACAAACTAGAAAAGTCCATTTTTAGGTAAAATCAGTCATAAAAGCCCCTGATCTGGGGTGATTAATACATTAGTCAGCTTAAAAGCATAATGAATGCATACAAAAAATTAAGAATTCATCAGTTAAATACATCAGTTTCTAATGGAGTATTGTAATAGTAGTAGATAGCACAGGACCCCCAAAACACCTGGCACACTAGGGCTAAGGATGGTGCTGCAGCTTTAACTGTATTTCTTCCATTGGAGATCTAAGTTGGATAGTGTAGCTGCTTATGTTAATTCAGCCTTACAAAATGGTTATGAAAGTTTACTAGCCCGGGGACTAGGTGTAGTCATGCAATTTACAACGAACATGAAAATTAGTCTATTTAAACTTGCTTGTTGCAATTCAGTAGTTCTATGCTCCCTACCCAAAAATAAAGAGCCAGACTCATACCTTTATTCCACTAATAGTCCCACTGACTTCAAAGAGACCACTTATGGCATGAGGATTCATTGTGAATAAGGATATTGCAATCTGGCCATAAAGTATTATGGGTTATACCTTGTCTGCCATCTGTGCTGGCTCTATGTTTGCTGACAGATTGAAGGGGAGTGGAGGTTGGAGGGAGAGAACCCCAAAGAACAGTTTTGACTGGGGGGGCAGGGGAGCTGTACAGTGCTTTGTGGCTTGTCTTGACAACGAACTGCAAACATGGCCATGTAATATGGGGCTACCCTGTTTCATCAGTTTCCAGGCCTCTCAGTACATGGCACCAGGAAGTTCTGGGTTCAGTTTCAGTAGAATTGGTCTTTTACAAGTGTTAGAAAATAATCCCTCCGTCTCTAATGGTAGCCCTTCTAATATATATAGTTTAAAACAAATTAAGCTCCTAGAACTTGTATCTTTATATTTAACTAAACACATCTGAAACTTGGTGGTGAGAACCTTCCTGATCTAAAGTAAAAAATGCTGTAAATTTAAAGATTTTTTTCCAACATTTTAATTCTCAATATTTTAACACTGAAAATTTACCTTTAACAGATTAAGTGATTTTTTTTTTTGGTTTTTTTTTTTTTGACAACAGTCATATGTATTTAGATTAACATGACAAACTGGAACATCTATATTCAATTACTCATCATTCATCAGTTTTTAAATGATGTGACCCATCTAATAATTCGTATCTTAATGCTAACCAACAAGAACCAAAGAGACTAGGCATTCGTCACTAGAGTTTAACAAATTGTAATAAAGTCTTTCAAAAGGTTATTTTGAATTTGTAACACAACAGCAGGCTGTTTATACTCCATAAATCCCTAAACAAAAACTAGATCAATTAATACAATCACTTGTTTGTCTCCACAATTCTAAAAAATGGCTTTGTGGTTATGAATCTAAATTTAACTTCTGTATAAGAACATATTTAAAAGGAATATTCAAAAGGCTTACAAACTTGTCATAAAGGTGACTGTAGAAATCGCAATTTTGTCATTCACAGATGGCTCCGAAACTTTCATGTTTTATTCCAATGTGGAACCGTATCTTTGCTTCTCCTTTTGTTCACTGTCATCAATGTCTGGATACACAGTGAGATCCAGAGTCAGTACCTGACTAAACATGTAATCATCTTGCTGAAACGAAGAAGAGTCAAATCAGTTTATAAGCATATATATTAAAAATAAGCATTACATATAAGATGCCACAGTTACCAGAAGCACCACTTAACTAGATATAGCTTGTTCTTGAATGCTATTAAACACCAATGACTGTTGCTGAATAGCAAACGTGTTTTAACCACTCAGCTGTAGATAGCTGCTAGAGCATATTTTTAATGAACATTAAGGGAGTTACTTCTAAAGAAATAGCAATGGGCTCTAGCTGGAATTTTTTAAATAGTAGCTTAAATGCCAAGTTAATTTGACTGAAATCAAGACAAAGGAAAATAACTAAAATTATTTGTACCTCTGGACAGACTCCAATTAATGCATCTGCTCTGGAATAAAACTCCTCCTTTAGAGAAATAACTATCATCTGGAACTGTTCCTGTGCCTGCTCTCTGATGAAGCTTGATACCTGTGGAGAAAAGTCACAGATTTCAGCATAAATCTGTTTGGTTAGATTTAAATCAAAATATAATTAGGGAACAATGGGAAAAGGAATGAATTATTCAGTGGGCAGAATTCATTTTGTAAATGGGCAGGGTAAAAGGATGACTATAACTGGCCAAGAAAGATAGTGCACCTTGTAGGTTCCCAGTATGATCCCATATTCTTAAAAAAAAAAAAAAAAAAAAAAACCTCATGAGGGAAGGGAATGTTGTTGCATACTTTCATGTCCTGATCAGAATCTAAAAGCTCTGCTTCCTCAATAGAGGAGGAGGCGTCTGAGTCAGAAGATGAATAACTCATGGTTTTTGTATTTTTCTTCTTCCCCTTTTTACTCTTTTGGGTTTGGTTTTTTTGTTTTTGTCATTTTGCTCTGCTTTGCCCCCTAGCTGCAGCCAAGGTGTGGTCTTTTGAGGCATCCCTTATGCAGAGCCTGGAGCCCTCTGATTATGTCTCCCTCAACGTCCTCTCTTACTTCAGGGTTCTACTCCCCCTGCCTGGAGGATAGTGTCTCACTGCCAGAGTTCCCTGATTTGAACTGGGAAGAAAGAGTTAGATAAGTGCCCTGCTTCTCTCCTATTTTAGGGCTTCCTGGATAAGGGACCCCATACAGTTTTTCTGTTTCTGGTCCTATTCTGCCCTGGGACTTACTCCATGGGCTGACCAGATGAAAACCTTCCTCACCCTTAGAGTCAATCTCCACATTGCTCAGGGGCTCTTGCTTCGGCTTTTCTATGTTGGAGTCATGGATTTTGGGGGATGTGGGGGACTCAACATGCCTATCCAACTCAAAGTCCTGCACCCTAGCAATGTACCCAACCAATTGACTAGCTAAGTACAGGCAGGGCACAGTTTACCCTCCAAAGAGCCGGTAAAAGTGCCTCACAGATAGAACACAGGTTGGATTAGGCTCAGTATTTGTCCAGCTGCTCTGACATGCGGGGAGGTGGGAAACAGAAGTTTGGCATGGAGTTCTGAGACCATCACACTGCTCAATACCCAAAACAGGAGGGAGAGAGAGAGAGAGAGAAGGAAGAATAAAGAAAAACTGCTACCTACTCCCAAAAATGAATAAAAATAAAGGCTTTAAAAATGTGGTGAGTAAAATGAACTGCCACTTTACTGCTGCTGGTGGCAATCCAGATAAGGGTGGTTGGCTGTGCTACAGCTTTGAAATGTCTTCAGAGACCGCACAGGAGGGCAATAAGCCTATGTATACCAGAATTATGGGAAACATTGAGCTGCAATTCACAATACAGGCACCATGCTGAAATTTAAGCGGAGGATGAACGTATTCAGTTCCATGAGATCCAGAATAGGTCTCTTGCCCTGTTTGGGGACAAAGAAATGCCTTGAGTTGAACCCGTCCCTTGTTGCTAGAGGTACTAGTTCTATCGCTTCCACTTTGAGGAATGACTCTACATCTTGCAGAAGGATCCTCTCAGAGACATCCCCAAAAGAGGAAAGGGAGGAGGGTAGGTGATGGGGAGGGAAGAGAATTGGATGGTGTACCTGGAGGAAACAAATTCTAGTACCCATCTGGCAGTCATGATTTCTGTCCAGGCAGCTAGGCCATGGGAAAGTCAGTCTCCAACAAAAGGGGAAAAACTTGAAAGGCTGTGTTGATCTGGAAAGACAGCTAGTGCATGGTTCTCAAAGATCCTGTCAAAACCAGGTTTTGAAGGTGGCGGTGGTTGGAAAGTGAAATGATTTTCCCTGGGCACCCTTTTCACAGATCTTTTAATGCTTATGTGGGAATTTGTACTGCTGTTGCTACTTACAAAAAGCCAGAGGGACCAGTCATCGGAACTGTGGCTTACTGGATTCTCTCTCAACTGATGATTTGTAAATATCCAGCAATCAAAGCATGGTTTGCGAGTGTTTCAACCAGTGGAGAAACTCATCTGTCTTTGGGCTAAACAGAGTCACACTCAAAAAGAAGGTCTTTCACCACACTTAGAATACCCTTCAGGATTCTCAAGGAAAACCACGATGAGCATACGATCACCACAGCAGTCGCCATGGACCTCACCACTGTATCTGCCGCAACTAAGACAGTCTGAAGTGCTGATCTCATTAGAGGCCCTCCTTTGTCAATCAAGGCCTGGAACTAGTCTCTAACATCCTAAGGTGCCTTATCGGCAAAGTTGACCAATTTGTCATAGATATTAAAATCATACTTGCCACCACAGCTTGGCAGTTTAACACTTGAAACTGCAGAGAAGGTCAAACCTCTTCGCTTTCTTCTAATGGAGTGTAGACCTGGCTTGTCTCTCTTTCTATGCTGGTCGCTTCTGACACGATCAATGGGTTGGGAAACAGGTAAGAGAATATGTACTTTGACACTTTTGCAGGTACAAAATACCTTTTCAGACTACCTGGATACAGGTGGGACCATGTCAGGTATCTGTAAAAAAGCCTGGAAGGGTTGGAGTATGACTGCATTAATAAGAAGTACCCCTCTACTCAGACCCAAGCTATGCAAGATGTCCAGTAGTTTGTTTGAAGCTTTCTAGACCTCATCCAGGGAAATCTGAACTGACACTGCCACCCTCTTAAGTCAGTCCTCGAAGGGGCTTAAGATCACCAGGAAGTAGTGGGAATGCTGGAATCACTGCCTTGTCTGGAGAAAAAGTGGACAAAACAATTGGCACAGAATCCTTCTGTTCCTGTTGCTCCTTTTCTTCATGCTGCTAAATACCTCTTAAGGAAGCTACTCCTGTTCTTTAGGAACCCTGGATCATCTTGGTTCTCTTGTGTCATAAGGTGGGTATACTGGGTGTAGTCTTCTGGATCTTCTGCGCCCCAATACTGCCATTGTGGGATTGCATAACCCCTCAGTGCATGTCCCCAGGAAAGACAGTTGTAACGGTTGTTCTTTGAGATGCGTTGCTCATGTCCATTCCATTGTAGGTGTGTGCGCACCTCTGTGCACGGTTACCAGAACTTTTTTCCCTTTAGCAGTACCCATAAGGCTGTCTCTGGCACCCCCTGGGTTCCCGCGCACATGCTGCGGTATTTGAGATGCTGCCAGCCCTATGTCCCCTCAGTTCCTTCCTTCCGCCTGTGATGGTTGCTGGAACTGCTACAACTTGCATCGCAAGTGTTCTCAATCCCTTTTGTTCTCCTTAATCGTTTGTTTTAGTTAGGTAGATTAGTCCTTAAATGTTGTTAACAGCAGTAGTTAGACAGACTTTGCTGGGAGCCAGGCATGCCCCGGTCACTGGGCTTCAAACTTTGTGCCTCCTGTGGGGGGAAGGCCTTTCCACTGAGCAACCCCCATGATAGTTGCTTAAAGTGCCTGGGAGAAGCTCATCATAAGGACAAATGCAAGACTTGTAAGGCTTTCAGATTTTGAACTCAAAAAGACAGAGATCTGCTTGAAAGCCTTACTAATGGTGGCAGCACTCAGACCGGCCTCTGAGCCAACCCGTTCTACCTCTGTACCAAGCGCGGCACTGATGCAGAGCATGCCATCAGCACCGGCCTTGCCACAGCACCGGACTTCTTCCTTTCTGTCGAGGAAGAAACAGCACGCAGAGTAAAGCCACTCCCCCGCACAGTCCAAGAAAGCAGGGTTGAGCACGGGACCACACCGGGGCCAGACAGTGGAGACTCACTCACCACCGCCAGAGCCTATGTCTCCAACTAGAGAGCCACCCGACTCCTGGAGTGGGAAGGCGTCTCTGCACCTGCCAATGCTGGAGGCGTTCCATACAGCACAGACCTTGCTGGCCTTGCCTATGCTGCCCCGGTCTCTGTCCAGAAAGAAGGGGCTGGTGTCACAGGGGAAGCCCATGTTGGGACCCCCTGGTTGGCTTAGACGATCCCCAGAGCCTGGAGGATGATCCCCAACAGCCCAGTCACCCCGAGTGGACGGGTCAACATGGTGCTGCTCTCCAAGAACTTTTGTAGCCAAACACTGCTTAGTTCTACTTGGAACAACATGCAGATAAGTCCCTTACAGATGCACTAAGCTTCCCCCTGACAGAACAAACATGTCACTGAAATCTGTGATCAGGACATATTTGTGGCACTTTATGTCGAGAATCCCTGGCTTCCTGGGTTGCATACTCTCCCGCAACTGTTGGAAGGCCAGTTGGTTTTTTTGGAGGTGGATGCGGGGGAAGAGAAGGGAGGGTACAGCAACAGCTCCCCCACTGGAGGATCCAAAAATAGAGAACCCAACACTTAAAGTTATCTTGTAACTATAAAAATATTAAGATTTTTTAAACTATTTACAGATCGAAGCTGAAGAAGGCAGCACAAACACTGAAGCTGTCTCCTAGACCACAAGCAGTAAAAAGAAATCATTTGATGATTTAACTGGCTATTAATGTAAGAAGCCTTTTGAATACACATTTATATTAACTGGGGAATTAAAAAGTTATCTAGCAAAACTTAAGTAATTCCTTGCCAAACATAGAAAGACCAGAAAAAGTCCTCCAAAGATAGGTAAGATGAAAAGACAGTATCTTCTCTGAGTACCATTTACATTTCAATACACTTGCTTTCAGGATCATTTAAGTTTTAAAATTATTTTAAAAGCTGAAAGACTGATAAAGAAAACAGGAGTATCTGGACTTATTTGAAACAGAATTTCAACTTCTGTTAAACCCTGATGAAACTAAAAGGATGTCAAAAAATGAACTGAATCAAAGAATTAAAACTTTTATCTTTAAAGATGTTCTGAGAGTTTCTCACTACAAAGACAAAAACAATCTATCCATAAAGTTGAACAACTACAACTCTGCTTCACATGCATTAGCAGATTGCACATTCATGAGCGGAAGAAGCTACAAAAACTCTCTCTCCCCCCCCCGACCCGCATGAAAGTGTTGAGCCAATGAAAGGTGACTGCATCTGATATCTGAATCCAGCCAAACCCCTAAGATGTATCTTCCATCTTCAGTGAGACTGTGGAAAGAGAAAAGTATAAATTCCTCTGAACTGAAAAAAACAACACACACACACTCTTTCTCCTAAAACCTCTGCACTCTTGCACACACTTACACACTCAGCAGTTATCTGATCTCTACAAGAGGAAAACAGCAGCAACAAGACAGCTAAGAAGCACAAAAAAGCCACATCAAGAAACAGCAACATTCCAGTTCAGTCTTGCTTCTGCAACGTGACATCACCAAAATGTCAGCATTATTGGAGACGTGGAGTTTCACAGAGATTAGTGACAAGCACTTACCTCTGCTCATTTATAAGCTGTTTTTGTTAACCATGATAAACTAAATAGGATTCAACAACCCGTAAACAAAATTCCTTTGCTTATCACATTTTACTTATCTATGGCGTTCCAGGGAGGATGGAGCTAGGCTGTTCTCAGTGGTGGCAGATGACAGAACAAGGAGCAACGGTCTCAAGTTGCAGTGGGGGAGGTTGAGGTTGGACATTAGGAAAAAGTTTTTCATTAGGAGGGTGGTGAAGCACTGGAATGGGTTACCTAGGGAGGCGGTGGCATCTCCATCTTTCGAGGTTTTTAAACTGCGGCTTGACAAAACCCTGGCTGGGATGATTTAGCTGAGGTTAGTCCTGCTTTGAGCAGGGGGGATGGACTAGATGACCTCCTGATGTCCCTTCCAACTCTAATATTCTAGGATACCTTAAAATGGGACTCGCTACTAATTTTGAGAATATAATTTGGTTTTATCTACCTAGAACACAGTGCATCAGAGGACCAACTTTTAAGATGTAACCTTTGTTGAAAACGCTCCACAGAGATACACAGAAAAGATTATCTGAAGTAACCACTGCTTTAATTTTATTTTTTTCCTTTTTTTTTTTTCTTAAAAAGAATAAAATAGTTATTGATAATAATTCTGGGGATAAAATTACTTAGTGCTCAATACCTTAAAACATGCCTTTCTATTCCCCACAAATTAAGTGGGTTAAGAGATTAAGCATGCATTGCTAAAACAGAGCACAGTGTCAACCATTCACAGCTTAATCTCGTGTCACACTGTTGCTTGATTTCTAAGTGTTTAGTAATTTGAGTGGGGTTATAGGCTTGCCAATTGGTCTGATCAGAAGATAATGAGGTTCTAGTCCCGGAATCAGGCTCCAGAAGAGTTTTTACAGGGAGCTCCGGGGTGCACGACAGGAATGCTTACACTGATAACTGAATCTGTATAGTTTTATAAGCTTTTATTAAAATAACATGAAATGATAGACAAAGACTGATTAAAAGAAAATGAATAATCAAATGGATAATGTGTAGGATTACAGTCTTATTCTAAAGACACATATGCTATATATATTTATACTGTGTGCTTTGGATTAACATATTCACAGCCTTCCCTGATGACCTAGTTGAGAGAGATTTTCGGTTCCTCAACTCTTGAGTGGAGGAGTGGAGAACTAGGCAATGCTAGAGAGATAAGAACTATAACACTATGACTAAAACTACAAATAATACTAAGTATAAACGAAGAACAAAAGATCTTAAACACTAACTAAAAGAAGTTTAAAGAAAGATTAGCTGATGATCACACCTGAGTAACCTGGATTTGCCCTTTTTTATACTCTGAACAACATGGGTTCTCCTTGTGAGTGAGGAAGGATCTGCTAAGGCCGTCTGCTGCCACTGCGTTCTGGCACCCCGAAAGATATGATGCTACCAGGTGAATCAACAAAGTGATGCAGTTTTCCCACAGACTGAGGGCTTCCTGGCACAGGTGAGAGGAGTGAGCTCCACCCTGTTTGTTTATAATAAACATTGCTGTTGTATTGTCCATCAAAATTGACACCACCTTTCCCCTTACATGGTCCTGAAAGGCATGGCATGCCAGATGCACAGCTTCTAGCTCTCTCACTTTGATATGTGACAGCAGGTCAAACTGGGCCCATAGGCCCCGCATTCTGAGGTCACCCAGATGGGCCCCCCAATGAAGTCTGATGCGTCTGTCACCAGGCACATGGATGGCTGGGGTGACCAGAAAGGGAGACTAGCACATACTTGTTGGGGCTCGCCCACCAGTTCAGGGAAACGAGAACCTTGGGGGGCAAAGACAACATCTTGTCTAAGGCATTGCTAACCAGGCCTGTAGATGTCTCAGTCATAGCCTTGCGTGCTAGATCACATAAGTGCAGGCTGCCATATGCCCCAGCAGTTTTAGGCAGTTCTGAGCTGTGGTGAGGGGATGTCTCTCCAAGTCCCTTATCATGTCCCTGATGGCCAGGAACCGACTAATTCTATTCTCTATGTGGGGACTAGTGTCAATTTCTACTCGTTGATCATAAGACACAGCCTGTCGAAGATGACCTTTATCTGCAGGTGCTTCCCCCCCCCCGGGCACTTGTGTATCCCTTGACTAGCCAATCGTCTAGGTAGGGAAACACCAGAATCTTTCGCCTCCTCAAGAAGGCCATGACTATCGAAAGGCATTTGGTGAATACCCAGGGTGCCGTCGACAGACCTAAGGGCAGGACTGTGAACTGTAAATGCATCTGGCCATCTACAAAGCAGGGAAACCTACTGTGCTTTGGCCACATGAAAGTATGTGTACAAGTCGAGGGTGGCATACCAGTCTCCCAATTCCAGGGAGGGAATAATGGAGGCCAAGGAAACCATGTGAAACATTACCTTGCTCAGAAGTCTGTTCAGGTTTCGCAGGTCTAGAATAGGATGAAGCCCCCCCGTTGGCCTTCACAATTAGAAAGTAATAGGAGTAAAACCCCTTTTCCCTTCAGGTCGTGAGGCACTTCTTCCACTGACCCTAGAAGCTATTACACTTCCTGAAGAAGCAGATGCTCATGAGAGGGATTCCTGAAGAGGGACAGGGCTGGGAGAGGGGAATGAGGCATGGAAGAAAACGAGTGAGTATCCCAATTTTATCGTGCGCAAGACCCACTGATCCAACGTGACCTGGGACCATGCGTGGTAAAATTGGGATAAATGGTTGCAAAAAAGGGACAGGTTGGATCCACTCTAAGACTGATGTGTTGTCCTTAGGCGCACCTTCAAAAGTTTTTCTTCGAGCCCGAAGACTGCCACGACTGGTCCTGGTTCTAGCCAGAGGCATGTTGGTTATTCCTCCTGCCATTTCAACTCTGTCTATGATTGTAGTCCTGCCTCGGCTCGTAAACACGGGGCATGGGCTGTGGCTTGAATGGCTTCCTTTGAGGTACTGGGGTGTATAAAGCCCAAAGACTTGAAAACGGCCCTTGAGTCCTGCAGGCTCTGTAACAGTCTGGGATGAGAATAATGTCAGACCTTTGAATGGAAGGTCCTGGATGGTCATTTTGACCTCCTGAGGGAAGCCCGAAGCCTGCAGCCACAAACTCCTCCTTATGGCTATCCCCGATGATATAGCACAGGCTGTCGCATCTGCCACATCCAAAGCTGACTGGAGCAGCATTCTGGAGACAGCCTTTCCCTCTCTAATCATGGCCGTAAATTCGGACTTGGACTCCTGTTACACTGAATCCTTAAACTTGTCCATTGATGCCCAGAAGTTGTAGGCACACCTACTTAGGATCACGTGTTCATTCACGATCCTAAGTTGGAGCCCCCCAGTGGAATACACCTTCCGCCCAAAGAACTCCAACTTTTTGGCATCTTTGGCCTTCAACAAGGGCCCTTGCCGCTCTTTTTCACTGGCGGCAGCCACTACGAACGACACTGTAGTGGGTTGGCAATAAAAATGTTCATGTCCTTAGATGGCAGAAAGTATTTTCTCTCCACCCTCTTAGCAGTAGGGGTCTTAGAGAGGCCAGGATCTGCCATAAAGTCTTTGTGGTCTCCCTGATGGTCTTAATGAGTGGCAAGGTAACCCTGAAGGGCCTTCTGGAACCAATATGTCAACCACAGGATCAGTGTCCTCCACCACCTCCTCTGCTTGAAGGCCCATATTTTGAGTTACCCTGTGCAGCAGCTCCTGATGCACCCTGCTGTCATCTGGGATGGCCACAAGGGTAGTTACTGCTACAACTTCATCTGGGGATGAGGAGGTTGACTCCCTCACAGAAACTGATGCCTTCTTCCCCTTGGCGCAGTTCCCTCTGACACAGCGCTGTGCAGACAGCGCGCAGAGGAGATGCTGCAAAGTTGACGGGAGATACGCAAGTGATTTATATCACTTGCATATCTCCCGTCGACTGCCGCCAAATCGCAAAGGTAAGTGTAGACCGGGCCTGAATCTACTCTGGCACCGGTTTCTACTTGATACCACCAACTCCATCTCAGAGTCCAAGGAGAGCCTTTCGCTGCGTGGACACCACGGCAGCGTGGTGCTGGTCGTGCTGGGGACCAGTGTGGAGGGGAGCAGGACCTTGCCATGAGCACTGATTTGCCCTCTGATGACACCGGTGTCTTCTTCAGGGCCAGAGATTGCCTCTGCTTTTACCTAAGGTGGGCTGGTGGGACTGTCTCCTCAATCAGCTCCCTTGCCACCTCAAAGATCTTGGGAGTGGAGGGTAGTTGCAAATCCTCCTCCAGTATCTCCCTCGGGGTCGGAGTAAACAGTGCCACGCCTTCAGGGTCTGGGCTCAAGTGACCTGGCATGGGTCTCACTTAGCCCCCTTCTCTTCCCGACCACCTTGATGTTGGTGAATGCCCTCTCTGATCTCTTCTTGTGCGGCACCGGGGAATGGGAACGGCGCCGCTGAGGCCTATGTGCCATGGCCTTCGGTGCCAGGGAGGTATGTTAGTGCCGCATCTCCTTAGCAGAATCCTTAATTTGTGGCCCGTCCCTCATCAATACCGGAGCACTCTGCCTCGAGGCCGATTTGCTGGCATCTTGCTCCCCAGAAGTGTCCGAAGGGCCTCTTTCATCATTAGGAATTTAAGTCTTTGGCTCCTCTCATTCTGGGTCCTTGGACAGAAGCTCCGACAGATTTTGCATCGCTCCCACAAGTGCAACTCTCCCAGACACTTAAGGCAAGAAGAGTGCTAGTCGTCCCTGGGCATAGGTTTCTTGCAGGACCCACACTTCTTTAAGCTAGGTATGCCCCAACCCTGGGGCGGGCAGAAAACATGGTTACTTACCAGTAACTGTTGTTCTTCGAGATGTGTTGCTCGTATCCATTCCACTTACATGTGTGCGCGCCCTCGTGCACGGTTCCTGGACAACTTTTTCCCCTAGCAGCCCCTGTAGGAGCCGGTCCCGGCACACCCTGGAGTGCCACCCTCATACGGCAGTATATAGGGTGCCGCAGGCCCCTCCCCTCCTCAGTCCCTTCTTTCTGCCGACTCCGACAGTGGGGACGGAGGGTGGGTGTGGAATGGATATGAGCAACGTATCTCGAAGAACAACAGTTACTTGTAAGTAACCATGTTTTCTCCTTTGAGTGATTGCTCATATGCATTCCACTTAGGTGATTAACAAGCCATACCTGGAGGTGAGTAGGAGTCACCGGTGAGCTGCTCTCAGCACAGCTCTGCTGACTCGTGCATCCTCCCTTGACTACTGGACGATGGCGTAGTGCGCAGCAAAGGTGTGCACCAACGACCAGGCGGCAGCTCTGCAGATGTCATCCAGGGGGACCCTTTCTAGGAACGCTGCCGACGCGACCTGGGCCCTCGTTGAGTGCGCCGTCACCATCCCTGGGAGTTGGACGTCTGCGCACTCGTAGCAGAACCTGATGCAGGCGGTAATCCATCTGGCGATGCACTGGGTGGAAACCGGGGATCCCTTCATCCTGTCTGCTGCCACGACAAAGAGCTGCGTGGTCTTCCGGAATGGCTTCGTCCTCTCCAGGTAGAAAGCAAGTGCCCTCCTCACATCCAGGATGTGTAGTCTCCTCTCCTCCTCCTCCGACCCCTGCGGTTTAGGGAAAAACACGGGGAGGAAAATGTCTTGGTTATACTGGAATTGGGAAGACTACCTTAGGCAGGAAGGCTGGATGTGGCCTCAGCTGCACCTTATCCCTGAAGAACACTGTATTGGGGGGCTCCGAGGTCAAAGCTCTTAGCTCAGAGACCCTCCTAGCTGAGGTAATGGCCACAAGGAAGGCCACCTTCTAGGACAGGATTAGCAGGGGGCAAGTGGCCAAGGGCTCGAAGGGGGACCCAGTCAGTCTAGCGAGGACCAGGTTGAGATCCCAAGGAGGCACCGGGTCACGGACCTGCAGGTAAGAGCCTCTCAACCCCTTTGAGGAATCTCACTGACATGGGGTGAGAGAACAGGGACTGCCCCTCCATCAGCTGATGGAAAGTCAAGTTGGCCGCTAGGTGTACCCTGAGGGAAGCTAACACTAGATCCTGGAGTCTAAGCTGCAGCAGATACTCCAGGATGCCCTGCACGGGGGACGTACCGGGGTTATGCCCCGCGACTCCACCCAGCAGGTGAACCTTCTCCACTTGGCTCTGTATGCGATCTCCATGGAAGGTCTCCTGCTACCCAGCAGCACGCGTTGGACTTGCTCCAAGCAGGCTCTCTCCTCCTCGGTCAGCCAGAAAGTCTCCAGGCCATCAGGTGCAGGGAGTCCAGGCTGGAGTGCAGCAGGCGACCTCGGTCCTGGGAGAGCAGGTCCGTCCTCCTCAGGAGCAAAATCGGCGTCGCAACAGAGAGGTCCTGCAGCATGTTGAATCAATACTATCTTGGCCACACTGGGGCAATCAGAATCACGTCCACTCTGTCCCTCTTGATTTTCAAGAGGACTCTGGTTAAGAGCAGGATGGGAGGGAATGTGTATATGAGGGCCCCCGTCCATTCGATGAGGAACACATCGGAGAGGGAGCCCGGCTCGCGACCCCGGAGTGAGCAGAACCTCAGGCGCTTCCTGTTCTAGGACAACACGAACAGGTCCAGTTGGGGAACACCCCACTCGCAGAATATTCTGGCTGCTACATCCGGATGCAACGACCAGTCACGCTGGGGTAGAAACGACCTGCTGAGGCGGTCCGCCTCGTCGTTCCTGAGCCCCAGGAGCTGAGAGGCGGTTAAACAAAATCCATGCCTCACAGCGAGGTCCCAAAGTCGGAGTGCTTCCTGGCACAGAGCTGAGGAGCGCGCCCCCCCTTGTTTGTTTATGTAATACATCGCTGCGGTGCTGTCCGTCAGCACCTGTACCATTTTGCCCAATAAAGAATGGAGGAACATCTTGCATGCTATTCTGACTGCCCTCAGTTCTTTTACATTCATATGGAGGGCAGTCTCCTCCTGTGACCAGCGGCCCTGAGTAGTCAGGCCACTGCTGATGTGGGCCCCCCAACTGAGGCCCGACGCATCAGAGATCAGGGTGACCGAGGGGGTCAAGTCCCTGAACGGAACCGCTTCCATCACCATCCTGGGGTTTTAGTGACCTCAGTACTGCAGGGGGCACCGTCTCCACTCTGTCCAGGGAGTGCCTGCTGGGCACATACAGCGTGGCCAACCAACCTTGGAGAGGCCTGAGCCTGAAGCGCGCCAGCCTCACCACATATGTACACAAGGCCATGTGGCCCAACAGCTGAAGGCACTGCCGGCTGTCGTCGTGGGGCACCTGTGTAGTTGTGATATGATCGCTGCCATGGCCTCGAACCTCGAGCGTGGGAGGAAGGCTCTGGCCCGAACTGAGTCTAGGGATGCCCTTATGAACTCTATGCGCTGTACTGGGGACAGTGTCGATTTCTGATAGTTAATGAGCAGCCCCAGATTGTTGCAGGTGGCCTGGACGAGGGAGACCGCCTCGCACACCTGAGACCTGGTCTTGCCCCTTATCAACCAATCGTCCAGGTAGGGGAATATCTGGACCCCTCTGCGCCTCAGATAGGCCACCACCACTGCCACACACTTGATGAACACCCTGGGGGAGGAAGACAGGCCAAAAGGCCATAAACTGATAGCGGCCACCAGCTACCATGAACCTTAGATAGCACCTGTGGGCGGGAAGGATGGAAACGTGGAAATACGGATCATTCAGGTCAAGAGCGGCAAACCAATCTCCTGGATTCAGCACGGGGATAATGGCCACTAGGAACACCATGCGAAACTTCAGTTTCTTTATGAACCTGTTTAACCTCCACAGGTCCAGTATAGGTCTGAAGCCTCCCTTGGCTTTGGGAAGAGGAAGTTGTCACGCGGGCTGCATTAGGGGGGGGGCATTTGTGTTATGTAACATTAATATGTCAAAATCGTAGTGATTCATGTAAGACATACCATGTCAGGTACTGTTAGAAAGGTTATAATATGCTGAATAAGATGGTAATATTTGTGTTCATGTGTAATATGTGTAAGGAAAGTTATGGAGATCTTTGATATCCCTGTATTTCAAACTGTGCTGTGGAAGACACACCCCAGACAGAGAGGCGGCAGGACAATAGCTTGCTTAATAGCCCATTCAAGGCCTTATCAGAAGCCAGAGGCCCGGGAAGAAATTAAAGGCATACCTGAAGAGTTACCAGGATTGGCCCATGTGACTATGGACTTCATTTTGGTTCCAGTAAAGTTCCACAAGCCACATGGCCAGAAACAGAGGGTATATAAGATCAAACCACAGAAACCATTTTGTCTTCGTCTTTGCCTTGTGTCCTTGCTCCTGTCCAGCTGCGGACACACCTCTGGATTAACACACTTTGCAACTGAACTGAAGGACTTAGACCCATCCAGGTACTGGATGTACACCAGAGGAACCATACAAGCCTGCAACTCCACAATTGTTCTAGAAACCTGATGTATATGGACTTTTAAATCATTTGTATATATCTGATTGCTTTAAGCCTTTAACATTTCTCTTATTGTTTGTTTTTCTTTTACTAATAAACCTTTAGTTTTAGTTACTAAAGGATTGGTTGGCAGCGTGGTATTTTGGGTAAGATCCAAACTTATAGTGAACTGGTACTGTGGCTGATCCTTTGGGATCAGAGGGAATCTTTTAGTAAAGAGCATAGAGTTAAAGCAACCGGTCTCTTTACTGGACCTAGTGTCAGTTTGGGAGCCAGAGACTGAAATGCAGTAAAGGGGGCTGTGTGTATTTGCACAGTGGCTTCTTGATAACCAGTGTGGGGGAATCAGAAGCACTGTTTTTGGCTGGTTGGGAAGTCTGACTGTGGTGTCACCCACCAGTGCTGGGAGAATTTGCTCCCCTTTTGCAGCCTGCCCTGACCCTGGCATTATCGGTGGGCTACCCTGGGCACGGACGGGTTACAGAAGTACCTTGAGTAGAACCCCTTCCCCCCCTCAAGTGGCAGAACCGCTTCTATGGCCCCCTTGTGCGGGAGGGAGTGGACCTCCTGAAGGAATAATTGCTCGTGAGATGGGTCCCTGAAGAGGGACAGGAAGGGAGTGAATTGGGGGGGAAAGCCACCAACTGTAGGGCATAACCCCTGCACACCATGTCCAAGACCCAGCGGTCCAAAGTGATGCCCTGCCACAGCCTGTCCCTGAAGGCTAGGGGCAAATCCGGGGGGGGGGGGAATGGGAGGTGTGTGGAGGTGGGGGCGGGTAGTGGTGCCACCCTCGAGCGCACCTTCAAAACTGGTGCTTTCCTTTGGAGCCCTGGGAGGGTCCTTTGTGGGAAGCAGCGGACGACCCGGAGCGGTTGCATCACCCGAAACCCCATGTCTTATCCCTACCCCTTGCGGGGGGGAAGGCCTAGGTGATGGCCTAGGTTGCTGCTGCTGCCACTACGGTGGGCGCTGCAGCTGTTGGTGAGTCTGTAGCCTCGCCGCCTGAGGGGTATATAGTCCCAGAGAACGGAGGGTGGCCCTCGAATCCTTGAGGGCGTGCAGCTTGTCGTCTATCTTCTCCGAGAACAGACTGGTTCCATCGAACGGCAGGTCCTGAATGGAGTGCTGCAGCTCCTGGGACAGTTCCGTGAACTGGAGCCACGCTGCACAATGCATGGCAATGGTGGAGGCCATCGCCCTGCTGGCTGTGTCCGCAGCGTCTGAAGCAGTCTGCAAGGCTGTGCTGGCTACAGTCAATCCTTCCTCCAGGATCGTGGCAAAATCTGCAGCTTGGAGTTCAGGCAGGGACTCTGCAAACCTTCTCATGGAGTCCCAAAGGTTCAAATTGTACTTGCCCAAGAGGGTTTGGTGGTTAGCCACCCTGAATTGGAGCGCCCCCACGGAGTAGACCTTCCTGCTGAAGAGGTCTAGTATCCTACCTTCCTTGTTCTTAGGAGTAGCGCTCTGGGCCCCTTGTCTCTCTTTCTGATTGGTGGCATCCACAACCAGAGTCCCTGGGGCTGGGTGAGTGTACAAGTAATCATGCCCTTCGGCTGGCACGTAGTACTTCTTCTCGGTGCCCTTGGAGGTTGGGGCGACTGAGGAAGGGGTTTGCCATACGGCTTTGGCCAGGCGCAACACCCTTTCGTGAATGGGGAGAGCTACCCTTGAAGGTCCTTGGGTCCCCACACGCCCAAAGAGGGGGTCCACCTCTTCCTCCAGTACCTTAACCTCCAGGTCAAGGTTGGAGGCCACTCGTTTCAGGAGCTCCTGGTGAGCTCTGAAATCAATAAGAGGAACCCCCTGGTCGCTGAAGGCCGCCTTGTCCGGCGACGAAGAAGAGGACAGGTGGCGGGGTCCTGCTGAGGGGCCCGCCCCAGGGTCCGATTCCCCTTCCGAGGAGTGGTCCCCCTCCTGCACCGAAGGTGCCTGCTGGGGAGCTAACTGGGTCATGGAGGCAGGGGCCGACGCAGTTCCCTGTCCCAGCTGGGCTCCCCACAGCCCCCAGCATGGGCATTGCCACGGGGGCTGGGGCCAACCCGGTGCCAGTGGCTACACCTCTTCCTGGCGTTGGGGCCTCCGGGAGCCCGAGCTGGAGGAACGGTGCCGGTGGTGCCGCCAGGAAGAGCTGCTTCAGGACCCGCTCTCGGATGATCCTGAGGAGCGGCGGTGCCGTCTGCAGTGCCGAAATTTGGGTGAAGCGGACGAAGAAGACGACCGGTGCCGCGGGATCGAGGACTTTCGTCATCACTTGCCCGGTGCTGGTGAGCGGTGCCGAGCGCAGTGCCTCGGTGCCGGGTCAGAGATGGAGCGTCAAGAGCGGTCAGCCTGCGACGGGGACCTGGAACGGTGCCGTCTTGAGAAACGGGACAAGTGCCGAGAAGACTTGTCCAAAGATGAGGAAGGAGAGGAGCTATCCAGCTCAACTCTCTGGCACCGGGTGGTGGGCGGCCGTTGCTCCGGTGCCGAGTGCGCCCACCCTTCGGGGACACCCATTGCGGGTTTGCCCCTGGACACAGGCCCTGACTCTCTCAGCCGAAAGAGGGCCGGAGGCGTGGGCAAGGCCAGCAAGGCTCGAGCCGCTTCGAACGCCTCCAGTGTCGAAGGGTCCTGGACAGGGGGTCCCCCACTCCCAGGAGTTGGGGGAGGTTCCCTGTGTGTCAGTGTCGGTGGCTCATCCATGAGCTGCAGCACCTCTCGGCTCGACCTCAGCCACTCCTGTGATGCGGCGGAGGGAGAACGCTCTACGCGCTTGCGGCGCTTTATCTTTCTCAGCAGCGGAGATGTCCAGTGCCAAGGCGACTGCAGTGCCAGCGGCATGCTCTGCACTGACGAGACACTCGGTGCTGATGGAGTCCAAGTCGGCTCGGATGCCGGACGCAAGGCAGACTCCATTAAGATGGCCTTTAGCCGAATGTCTCTCTCCTTTTGAGTCCTTGGCTTAAAGGCTTTACAAATTCGGCACCGATCCTTACAGTGCTGCTCTCCAAGGCACTTGAGGCAGTGCTCGTGAGGATCACTGACCGGGAAGGCCTTCCTGCAGCCAGTGCAGGGTTTAAACCCAGGTGAGCCCAGCATGGCCGGGTTGCTAGAGCCCTAAGGCTCTTCCTAACTAACTAATTTCCTAACTGAACTAAAAGCTAACTTAGTTCAGGGAGAACTGCTAACTAGCTAAACACAAAGGGGAAGAATACTTTTGATGCAGCAAGAGTTGTTCCATCCGACCGTCACGGGCGGAAAGAAGGAACTGAGGAGGGGAGGGGCTGGCGGCGCCCTATATACCACCGCATGAGGGTGGCACTCTTCAGGGGCTGCTAGGGGAAAAAGCTGTCCGGGAACCGTGCATGAGGGTGCACACACACCTAAGTGGAATGCATATGAGCAATCACTCGAAGGAGAACTAGAACTACCCACTAATCAGGAACACTATTCTAATTACACTAACAACAATTAAAATTTAACTATTTAACAATTTACAGATTGTTAAACAGAGAAGTGATAAGAGGGAGAATCACTTGTAAAGCAAGAGAAACTGGTTGTTCCAGTGACTGTCATGGGCGGTGAGAAGGAACTAAGGAGGGAAGGATCAGCAGAGCCCTATATAGAGTGCCACAGAAGCGTGACTTCAGAGGGCCACAGCTGACCCTATGGGTACTCTGGGGGCGGAATTTCCAGCGGCCCATGCACGCACACATATTTAGAATTGACACGAGCAAGCACTTGAAAAAGAAAGGAACTGCACTGAAAATTGTGTTATCCTGGAAGAGAGCTGAACTAAGATTGAACCAGCTGGAGAGGCGGGGTCAGAGGACTAAAGAGACAGATACCAGAGGAAGCCCAGGGATGGCTACAGACAGACACCAACCAAGGTACTGGGATAGGTCCTGTTGAACTGTGAGAATTGAGCCCAGAGACAAGGGTGCAAATAGGGCCTGTTCAACCTTTTAAACTAGAAACCTAGCCAGAGGACTGAATCATGAAGAAGATGCTGAGGGTCCTGAAGCAAGAAGAGCTGCAGACCAAAGACTGAGTGATGACGTGCAAACAGCGGATGCAGATGTCGGTCTCAGGCGAACACCCAGAGCGACCAGGAGCTGCCCTGTTACAACAACCTTAACTCTAACATACTTGTGTTCATGTGCAGACCAATGGTACTGTTTACTAAACATTTCCAGACAGGCCCATGGTGTACTTGCATACCCACAGGTGGAATACACATAGGGACCATTACTCAAAAAATTCTTAAATCTGTCCCTCATGCAGTCTGTTTTGACATATGCCAATACAGCATAAAGAAACTTTTCTTTGTCTCAACCACCCTACATTAAACAACTCTCCTTCTGCAAAAGGATACCACTATATCATTAGATTATCTATCAATTAATTTCAGAGAACAGAAGGAATAACTTACTTTGCCAATATTTGTGTTATCCAGTGCAGCATCCACTTCATCCAAAATAAAGAAAGGGGCAGGGCGGAAACTTTAAAAAAAAAAAAAGTCAATTACTTTTATATAGTATACTAATATTTTTGGGTTTTAGCTTGTACTATAAAATTCTGACCAAGAAAAAGTAATGTCAAGAACAGAATAAGAATGTAGAATACACTTTTATACATAAACAAACTGCCTTCTGAAATACTATACTACATTTGTCTCCAAACTACTGATGCTCAAAGATTAGTATAATGATGTTACCATAAAATTTATTTCACTGTATTACCTGTGTATGGCAAATACAAGAGCCAGTGCTGCCACAGATTTTTCACCTCCTGACAAGTTGTCCATTGGCATAAAACGTTTTCCAGGAGCCACGCAGTTATAGCTAATGCCTTCTAGATAAGGTTCCTCAGGGTTCTCAGGACTGAGAAATGCCTGAAACACGCATGCCCCAATATTTAGTTAATACTGAAATGTAAAGTTTAAATTTCATATTTTGGCTGATTTTGTCGCGAGTAACTGTGTATTTGTATTTAAGAAAAATATTGCTAAAAATGTGATTCTATAAAAATATATCTTGTGAAATCGTTGAGATATGACAGACATTATAGTGAAAGAACCACCATTTAAGAGAAATTGTCATCTTAGTCATTTTTCAAAACGGTTGCATATCTTTGTTACCAGTATCACTTCTGATTATTAAACATGCATTTAAAAAAATCTCAATTTACTTTTCACAATCTGTTTAGTTTTTTATTTCATTATACTTAGACAATAAAATTAATCAAGTAATTTTCATATTTGTATACAGTCTGTTTGCATGGTTGCTATTAGTTTTTGTGAAAGTTTGATTAATCAAATCTAAATTTGGGGCCAAATGAGAATAGATTGTATTCTTCTTAACACCTGGGGAGGGATACTACCATAAGCAAGGTGTCCGTGGATATGACCTTTGGTATACAAAGCACATCCAGAGAGAAATATTCCTTCAAAGAAGACACAATTCTAAAGAATGAATGTTCAATAAATAGATGATATGGCACAATACTAATTTTAGCAATTAAATGGAACAGACTGGGCTAACCTTTCCTACTCAGCATAAGATGACAGATAGCAAAATAAATACTAGAATGAAATGTCTCTTTTAACAACTCCTTGAACTTCTTGGGAACCAGATAAAACAACAGCTTGTATCCCTATGTTAGTAAAAAAAAAATTGTGAATAGTTGCACGGACCATAGAGTTCTGGCAAAACTTCCCCTTAATGTTGTAGCTCTATTAGAAGAAATGTTATGCATTTTCATCTAAAGACATTTCTGGTGTACGATTGTAGGTGTTGTGCTCCTGACACATCTTTGCTCTGTTAGAAGCCTGCAGTAAGTTTTCCTTGCTCTCTGCTGAGGGGGAATCCCTTTCACTGGCTGTAAGGAGGCCAGGCACAACTCATACTCAAGGAGGAGTGAAACACATGGATTTTCTGTTTGCTTAGTCATGCTGGTAGGATTAATGGAGGAGAGCTCACAGAGAGCACTCCAACTCATCTCTGTGTGCATGTGGGGAAAGCTGTCCCTAAAGGTTCTGAAACACCTTTGACACCACAGTGTATTGAGGGGAAAATTCTAAGAAGTGTTATGTATTCAGGTGCGCAAATGTCACCTGAGGCAAAAATATTCTGGAAAGATTCAAAATGAACTAGATACACAAAGAGATGATGAAGTGGATTAAGCCATGACAGCTCTCCAATAGTTAGTGATGAATCATACACACTTGAGTCTAAGTAGGGGCCACACCTTAATTCACAGCCCACTAGCAAGTGTCAAAGCATGCATCTATCCCCCAGAAAACATCAAAGCAGGCAGGTGGTTGGCGGCAGCAGAGCAGTACAACCACTTCCAACACTGTCAGACCAGCACATTTTAAACTATTGCCTGTTAGCTCCAGTCTTCTCTGTTGACCTAGTTGGAGTATACCTCTTTGCCAGGTTGTTGCAAAAACTTGGTTCAGGTCAATGCATTAGACCTTCACCATTTATCTCAAAAGCATCAGTCGAACTGCACATCTTCTGTAAGGAATTTGCCTCAGCACACTCACTCATCAACATTCTGCAGTGACATAGTTGTGCACATGTGCCTAATACTGTTAGTCCAAGGTAGTAGCAATATGCCTGTGAAGAATTGCACCTGTGAAGAAACAGATGACATTGTTCTTCTTCACAATACACCTGTGAAGAAACAGATGACATTGGATCCAGTGTGTTGGCATAAAACACCAAGGTTTGAGGAGTAGGCCATCCCAGAATATGAACGTTTGAAGTATATAAAGGGATGTGTTATATGACATAGTCAGTGTTACAACTACTACCCCCTAAGATCTGCCTCTACCCCAAAATTTAAATTACCTGAAATGAAACAAAGATTTAAAGTTACAAATATAAATATACCGATCTCATAATTTAGCTATTTCTTTTATACTGAAACCATGAAAGCTCTGGTTCTTACTGCCCCATTCCATTATTGAACATCAATGTTCAACTTAGCCTCTTGCCTGAAATCTCTTCTGTCCTTTATGTTAGACCAAGGAATTATAATGTCTTGTCTTCAGCTTCTACTGATCAACAGTGTGTCATTGCCTGTATGCATCTGTAGGGGGCAGAATCAAAGCTAGCTGGACAGCTGACTAGGGACTAGTCCCTACCTTCCCGGAGACCACCTCAGTTGCAAGATGCTTCCACAGCTATTACCCGTGGGCCACAAAACAAAAAAAACCCCAAATCTCTCATCTTGAACCAGCAGCGCCTTGTGAAAAAATATTCAACAAAAGAACATTACGTACAACAAGAAAAATTTAACTACTGCAGAGAACTATAACCATAAGTAAACAGATCTCCCTTTTTCAGGAAGGTTGGGATCTATGGACCTAGCCCTTTGAAGGAGAGAGAAATTTTAGGTAAGCTACAACAACTTTTTTCATTCTCTCTCAGGGCTAGGTCTATAGATCCTCATTGTGGGATATTCTCAGCAATGACAAAAATCCTAGGAAGAGAACAAAATGTCAGAGAGAAAAGATTCCTTTACCCAAAGGAATCACACAACATGCAGAATCCATTTATCAAAAGCTGCATCATCTGAAGAGGAGTATCTATCTTGTAAAAAACTTAGTAAATGTTTCCAGGGATGACCCAAGTTGCAGCATTACAGATTTCAATGCCCCTTCTCTGCCCATGATGCCACTACCACTCATACTGGTGCCTACTGTTGGATTGGTGCCCTTTATATGCAAAGCCCTGATAGAATGTAGATGAGACTACCCACTCCAGCAATTTTACTATTTCCTTATGTACTTCCCCTCCCAATGATTTACCTATGCCATCGCAGACATATTGTCCATCATTACCAAAATAAGACAATTAGGCAATGCGGGGGCCAGTTGTTGAACACCACTGTTATTGCCCTCAGCTCTAGAAAATGCAAGCTCTTCTTTCATTCCAACAATGACCATGTCCCTACAGCCACCAACTTCTCAGAAAACACACACTATCCTTACAGACTGGCGACTGCTGACAGACATTTCTGGCTCTGCCATGGCCATCCCTCCTGAAATCAATCTGAGCTCATCCGCCAATCCAGCAACTTCAACACAAGTGATGGAATGTTCACTTTCAGAGATGGAAAAGTAAAAAAAAAAAAAAAAAAAAGGCAGGGAACGGACAGTAGGAGACTCTGGAGAATCCTCTTATTCATTCTTGCCTAAGGCACTATCTATCTCTAGAAAACTCATTATGACATGAGCAACCCTGGAACACTCATTAGGGTACCTATGATGTCCTCAAGAACCTTCTTAAAAGGGTAATCGCTAATCTGATATTGCTCTGTATTTTGGCTGACAAAGATTTTGTGGGCCTCTGAGTCGATCAACACTCCAAGATGAATGAGGCACTGAGATAGCTGAAGATGACTTGTTTCAAAACTTACTATAAATCCATACTGTTGCAACCTTTGGATTGTTGACTGAGTTGCTTGAGTGGATCCCTCTTTGGATAGGACTCTGAGTAGAATGTTGTCCTGGAAGAGTATTTCTGTATCCCCATTTGCCTGAGAAAAGCAACCAGTACACCAAGGACTTTCGTGAATGCTTGATGCAGTTAACAATATGAAAGGCAGCACTTTGTATTGAAAATGATCAGTCTCAGGAGTGCATCATAGAAATCTCCTGTGCACCTGGTGAACTGGCATATGAACATAGACTCTTTCAAATAGACTGATGTGAAGTAATCCCTCTGGCAGATGGCCACCAATATGGACTTCAAGATCTCTGGGGTACCAGAAACAAACATGAGTACTGGCTAGAGAACATCTCTATCACACCAATTCCCAAAAGATAATATGCTAAAGAACACAGATCACAACTCTTTTGCAGATTAGAAGATACTGGAGAAGGGAGAAAATGATGATTCAGAGTCTTTCAAAGTTCTGTGATGTACCCCTGTCAAACCACATTCAGGACCCCTGTCCAATGTGGAGATAGTTAAAAATCAAGGACCTGTCTCCTCCTTAGCTGTTGCTCGTTGGTAATCTCCTGACTGTAGTCATGGATTGTTTCTAGTGTTGGAATTGACACTGCAGAAAGACTGGTCTCTCCCCTTTCTGAGCTTAGATTTGTTTTATTTGCTTTTGCTTTAATCTCACCTTCCATACTTGGAGGAACAGCCATAAAAAGGATATTTACACAAGAAATAAGGCTGGATCTCTTTTCCTAGATTTGGAGTTAAGAAGGTTTTGTAAGGTCTTTCATTTATCTGAAGATTCTGCTACCGCTTTGTTTAATGGTTCTCCAAATAACCAATCTCCTGAATATTTTGAAGCTGCTAATGTGAATTTGGCCTGTCTATTGCCCTTCCAGGCCCAGAGATGCCATCTAGTCACCACATTGGAGGCCACAGCATGTGCTGAAAACATCAAAGAATCCCTGATTGCATCAGCTATTAATGCTGAAGGCACTGAGATGTTCATTAACTCTGAGCCTAATGGCAAATGATTTCTTAACCATTTTTGGCTGTCTGACTGCCACAGTATGTAGGTGAGTACTGCTCTTGCAAAACCTGCTGCTGCAGCTGAAGCCCTCAGACAGCAAGATGAACCTTTATTACAGCATAGTGATATTTCAATTCTGTAGTCATTGGGTTCTTTCAAGAAAAAGTCTCCTTTCCTTTGGGATACCATTGTCTTTGACTAGCATGGAACCTGAACTGTCCACTGTGCGAAGAGACCATCTGCTTTGCTATGGTGCATGTTGTATAATTTTTTGGCATGCCTGACAATCTCATAGGTTTTGCTGGTGCTTCTCATTCAGCCTTAATTTACTTTCCTCCAAAAGACAAAAAGAGGAATGTGTGGTTCAGATTTTGAACAGGTTGGGAAAAAAAAATAACTTCTGTAATTTCTGTACCAGTCCTCTCTTCTTCCACCTCAGAATCTTCTCTTACAAGCTCATCCAACTGAATACCCAAGTATCTAATCAGCTTTTGTAACTTCATCTCAAATAATTCAGTTGGGAAAAGATCCTCTTGCTTTGCTTCATCCTGCAACTCCGACACTGAGATTGAGTTCACCTTCCTCCTGTGAAGATGATCCTGACTTTCCTCTCGACTTCTTTATTCCTCTCTTGGACTTAAGCAAGCTAGAAAACCTATTCAACCTTTTTTTTTTTTTTTTTAAACGATGCCAGGATGACAATGAGTTAGAGGAAGAGGATGAAAAAGACACAAACAATTATATTATTATTTTATGCTCCCCCCCCCTTTTCTTTTAAAGGTATAAAATCTTGTGAAGAGAGCCATTAGCTCTGGAACTCTGGTGATAAGTCAGAGGTATAGCTATCCCTCGAAAAAAAGGCGACTTTTATCTTAATTTTGAGGTAATTTCTTGAACCCAATGTTCTCTTTTAATTTTACTCCTTAGGGGAGGTGAGACTGTGAACCTGAGTTGGATGAAGAGTCCTGCGAAACTCTTCCATTAAGAGGCATCTTTTAATCTTTGCCCTTTTGAATGAGGACAGAATGCCTGTAAGGGTCACTGCAGCTCTTGCCTTGGGCTCACAAGATGGTGACCTCTACAGTAAAGGCACTTTTCGTGCCAAATCCAAGAGCTCCCTAGCCTAAGAGGGAATTTCTTCCAGAGGGAGATTTCTTTTCTCTCCTCTCCATACTGAAAGGAAAAGAGACTGAACTGCCTGACAGGGTGGGGGAGAATGATGAGACCTACACTGCAGGTGGGCATGCACATGAATTGGCCTTTTTGGCCACCCCATGCTCTGCCAATGGCAGGTTAAGCTGGTCCCGCTTATGGTTTCCCTGAGCCAGGCTGCTGCCCTGATGTAACTACCTCTGGTGACTGAAGGGCTCTCTTCACTTTTGTGCCATCCTTCGAGACATTTGCAGCCTGGCTGTTGGATACCCTGCTGGTGAGGAACTCCAGGGGAACCAGCTCGAGCTGGGATAAGGCAGACAAAGCATAACCTTTCTACTCTAGTTGATGAGGTGGCTGGAGTACATAAGGCACAAACTTCTCCTTCTGTACCCTCTGGCAGGAATACAGAGCAGGAAGAACACGGTCTCCTGTTTGGACCTTTCTCCTCCATCCTCCTAGCCTGTAACCTGAACAGTGGGGGGAGTGGGAGTAGAGGCAATGCTGTAACAATTCTGGACAGGAGACAACCTGCCTCTTCTGATCTGTTTTCTTAATTCTGTCTCTCACAGTAGGTGCTGGATATCACACGCCTGCAAATAGCTACAGGAGGTAGAAAAAAACTGAGGGGGTCTCCAGAATGTGGGCACTAGTCCCTCAGCTGTTTGTAGCCGCAGGGGGCAGAATCAAGCTGATCATACAGGCAACAACTCACACTGAGGATCTGTGATGGAGACGGATTCAGATTTTGTATACTTCTTCCAGTAAATTTTCCTTTGATTATTTTACTTTGAAGAGGGAGACAAGACAGGGATGCTTGCTTTGTTCCTTATTCTGACACTGCTCAGCAGTTCTTACTTGAGTCACTTGCTCTTCTGTCCATTGAGAGTATTCAAGAGGACAGTCACTCAGAAGTCAACCTTGTATGCTGACAACATGTTATCTGCTGAAGTATTCACATCAAATTTAATACAATGAACCAACCAATTTGATCAATTTTCAGCTTTCAAAATTAATTTTCATAAATTTAGAAGTATTATCTATGTAAAACTTGATTCTGTCCTGGCAAGCATTTTCTCCTTTTTTAATGTAAGAAAAATGCTCCCTCTTAGATGTCTTCATTCCAAGTAGGCTTTGTGATCTCTGCTCCTGCAACTTTATTCAGTGCTTAATAAAAAAAAATTACCGGTTAAGATGGTTCCCTCCTCCTTCTTTAATGGGTGAAATTTACAATATGTTCTGGAGATACACCATTTCTGTAAACTATTTGTTTCTAACCAGGAGGGAGATCTTTGACTGAAAGGCAGAGAACACCTGCCATGACAGATATCCAAGTGTATTTTAACAAATTTCAAAAAGTCTAAAATGGAGAGATGTCTTGTATTTCTCTTAACTTACATAGGTCTGCCTTTTTTTTTTTTAAATAAAACACTGATTGGGAGATTAGGAAATGTATATTTGTCAATGGAGTGAAAAGGGGTTTACTTCTCCTGACCCAATTATCTAATTGCCTTTTTTGCCATTTACACAAATCCCCAAACACAACAACCAAGATCCTTTGTTCAGAGCCCCTATATAGACTTGGAGAACTTTAAGTAACTTGACAGATAAATCTTTAGCTCTCTCACCAGTATTACTTGTTTACAATAATTATGTTTCCCCTAAACTTGGCCAGCCCAGCCAAATTATGAGGGCATGCAAGAATTAAATACATTCCTGATGTTTTAGTTCATTCACTAGCCTCTCCCATACCTCTAATCTGTCTTGCACTAATTTTTTTAAAAAACAAATTTAAGAGTAAAATCTTGTTAAATGGCTGTAACATTTCTAAAAAAACAGCCATATAGGAGACTGTTTAAGTCAGAGACGGCATATCATTCCAACTCTCCGTAGTAGGTTTGTTGCTGGATCTAGCCCACTAGCGGATTGTTAACTGGCTACACTTCTGGTTTAAGACTTTCTCTGCACATTGTTTATAACTAATTGTTGAAGTGCGGTTATTCCAGATCTCCCACTCTTAATACTGCTGAGTGAGCCCCACTTTAACTCCCTGGCCTCCTTCAATAAGAAGGGGTAAGAAATTGGGTCTTTATGACGCCAGAAAAAGTATCTTTTATGTTGGGCACAGGAAGATACACTGTTCTCTCTCTGAAGATTTTGTTGTTAGACCTCCTGCATACAATTAAACACACTCTCTGAGGGAGAAAAAAAACATGGGAAATATGTCTGTGGTATGGAGCAAAACTTGAACTCATTTGCAGAAATACTTAATTTGCTGAACTTTGTGTGGACAAATTATGTGGGAGATTTCCTATAATTTTCTTTGAAAGACTGATCTTTTTTTTAAAGAAGTTTCAGAAGTACATGCTGAATGACTGGAGTCAGATTAATATGGAGAAGCAATTGTTCCACAGTTCTTTATAAATATACTGATATATGAACTGGCTATGTGCAAGAGTGTTTCAATTATTTAGAAAAGCGTAGGGAGCATTAAAACAAAAATGCTAGGGTCCAGGTATCTAATGTAGTCTTAACTGATTATATGGATACTTGAATATTTTGGATATTTGCTATACCAATCACTGGATCTATGAACCAATAATATTTCCTTTAAAAACCAAAAGCAGTGAATATACTTTACTCATCCTTCATGATATTCTAGAAGTCTAAAATCAAATAAACTCCCAAAAGAGTGAACGCATTAGTCCACCTCTCTTGCACAAGAGAAAGCTGCAGACAAGTGTAGACTGGTACATATCATCTTTTCCTCACTTCACATAATTGTGATTCTCCCAATGATCTTTGTCTTCTAGTCAGGCTGCATAAATTTTATGTCCAAGATTGAAGCCATAACATACCTTTTGTAGAGTAAAAAAAAAGTTACCCGGTAAATTATACTGTTCTAGTTAATGAAACTTTCAGTATTATGATTCCAATTACAAATTGAGGGAAAGTGAGCTAGTAAACTTTTTTAAACCAAGCACCTGAAAACATTACAAACCTGAGCACTACTGTTTCTGCAGAGTTTCTTGTAGATTTGATCGATAGCTACCGAGATATGCTCAAAACACTGGCTGAAACGCTCGTATCTTCTTTGTTTCAGCTGTTCAAATTCTTGCCTACATATCCTGGCTTCCCTTCTGCTGGCCTCAAAAGCTATGAAAGAATAATTGAACTGATTTTAGCTTTGCAAAAGAAGTTCAATAAGAAGTTAAAGTTAGTTTAATTTTTCCATATCTTAATCCGTATCTTAACTAATAAGCATTTTACTAGAGAAATTTGTTTTGCAATATAAAAGGAAAACCACTTCAGTGCATATAAGAAAAAGACAACGTCTTAAATTTGCTTCAGAGCTTAGTTACCAGGACTGAAAAGCTAGAAAAGTTGTTCAGATGTTTGCAGTTTTCCCAACACAAGACCAGGTTGATATGTAAACTCTGTAGCAGTTTATAAGGTTATACTTTGTTGTGGCAGTGGAATTCTTTGTACTCTCAATAGTGTGCTACTTACAGCACGCCACTAATTTTGCTATAATGTTGGTTTTTGAGCTCCAGAAAAGGTATGGTAACTGGTACATGGATTACTTCTAAGGAAATTAGCAGAAGATTCTTAGCAAAATCAGTCATCTTTGAAATGTGTGGGGGGGAGTGGGGGGGAACCTTACCAAGGAATATACTATATCTTACTCACAAAGATCTCTTTGGGGAAGATACAAACAGAATTAATGATGGAAAACAGTTTTAAAGAAATTTGGAATAAGACTTTTTAAAATAAGGCTATTACTATAAAATGTCAGTATAAAAGTGTAACTAAGGAAAAATATTGGGCCTCTAGTGGTAAGTCTCTGACAGAAATGCAAAGGAAATACGTGAAAGGAAAAAAAAATCCAGCAAAAGGATTATGCAGGATGGAAAACTTTCCATTCACAGAAATGGTTAATAATGAGGAAGAATCAGCGTTACCATCTACTGCTTCTTGGAACTTGTCCTTAGCAGTCTGCAGTTTCTCCAGTGCTCTTAGATTTGGTGCAGTTGTTTTGAATAAAACATTTTCTTTTGATACCATTTGCTGCTGCAGGTGTGTCAGATGAGCTTCAATCTCTTTATCAGTCTGTAAGTCCTAAGCAGGAGATAAACAGTCAAAAAACTGTTACTAACCTTCTGTAACCATGGTTCTTAGAGATGTGTTGCTCATGTCCATCCAAATTGGTGTGTGTGTGCACAATGTGTGCACAGTTCGCTGGAAGGCTTTTCCCCTGGGGTACCCGGCGGGTTGGCTCTAGTGCCCCCTGCAATCGCGTCCTTATGGCGGCATATAAAGGGCCCTGCTGACCCACCACTTCGTCAGTTCCTTCTTGCTGGCTGACTCCGACAGAGGGGTAGGCAGGTGGGTCTTGGAAAGGATATGAACAACACAACTCAAAGAACAACAGTTACAGAAAGTTAGTAACCTTTTTTAATTCTTCAACTGCTTGCTCATGTCGATTCCAAGTAGGTGACTCCTGCGCTAGACTGCAGGAGGAGGGGTCGGAATTCAGTCTCGCAGATTGAAGCACTGCTCTGCCAAAAGTGGCATTGTCTCTGTCATGCTGGGTAATAGCGTAGTGAGTGGCAAAGGTGAGAACGGATGACCATGCTGCTGCTGTACAAATGTCCTGGGTTAGTACCTGAGCCAGTAATGCTGCAGAGGACACTGGTGCCCCCACAGAATGGGCCGTTATTGCCTGGGCAGGCAACTTCACCAAGTCATAACAAGCTCTGATACACACATTAATCCACTACTAAATCCTCTGAGAAGAGACAAGTAGCCCATTCCTTCTATCTACTACTGCCACAAAGAGCGAAGCTATTTTCCCTAAACAGTTTGGTCCTTTCAATATAAAAGGCCAAGGCACGACTGACATCCATCAAATGCAATCTATGCTCCTGACTGTTAGCATATGGTTTTAGGTAGAAAACCAGGAGGAATGTGTCATGGTTCACATGGAATTGGGAAACTACCTTTGGAAGGAAAGCTGGGTGAGGACAAAGCTGAACCTTATCCTTGAAGAAAGTTGCATACGGAGGTTCTGGCATGAACATCTTGAACTCAGATAACCCCCTGGCCAAGATAATGGCCACCAGGAAGGCCAGCTTCCAGGACAGATAGAGGAGGAGCAAGTTGCCAGGGGCTCGAAGGGTGGTCCCATCAGTCTTGACAATATGAGGTTAAGGTCCCACTGTGGAACTGGCTGGTGAGTGTGAGGTTACAGTCTGTCCAGGCACTTCAGAAAACATCCAACTAATAGGTTAGTGAAGACCAAATATCCTGCTACCTAGGGATGGAGTGCCGAAATGGCTGCCAAGTGGACGTTAATTGACGATGCCGATAGACCTTGTTGTTTCAGATGTAGCAGATAGTCCAGGATAGTCAGAATTGATGCCAGTGTGGTGGAATGTCCTTCTGAGCTGCCCAAATCAAAAACCTCTTCCATTGAGAAAAGGTAAGTGATCCTTGTGGAAGGTTTCCTACTGCCAAGGAAGATTTCTCTAATTGATTCAGAAAATGCTATCTCCAGAGGGTTCAGCCATGAAGGTCCATGCTGTGAGGTGAAGGGACTCCAGACTGGGATGTCAGAAGGTGCCACGCTCCTGAGTGATCGGGTCTGGAAGTAAAGATACAGTGATCGAGGTTTTCACTGAGAGGTCTAGGAGCATGGTATACCAGTGCAGACAAGGCCAGGCTGAGGCTATCAGAATCGGAGCTGAGTTTTCCTGCTGACCTTCGGCAAGACCTTGTGAATGAGCGGAGTAGGGGAAGACGCAGAACAGTTGACCCATCCATGGATAAGAAACACGTCTGCAATGGACCCCGGCGCTATGGTTCTGGAAAGAGTTGAACTGCAGTCATTTCCTGTGGAGCCTCGTGGCAAATAAGTCCATGGATGGAAGATGCTATTCAACAAATCCAGGCAGACTGACCACTCATGACTGAGGAAGGATCTGCTGAGGCTGTCAGCCAACACATTCTGAACTCCAGGGAGGTAGGATGCTTCCAGGTGCATCAATCTGGCAATGTAGAAGTCCCATAGTCTGAGGGCTTTGTGGCAGGGAACAGAAGCATGTTCCACTGTCTGTTTCTATAAAACATTGCTGTTGTATTGTCTGTCAGGACTGATACGCACTTGCCTTGCAGGTGACCTTGGAAGTCCTGACAGGCCAGGACTATGGCTCTCAGCTCTCTTATATTGATGTGAAGTAGTTCTGCATGGCACCAAAGATCTTAGGTTCTGAGCTCCCCTAAGTGAGCTCCACAGCCCATTGCCGAAGGGTCCATCATGAGGCACAGTGAGGGGCAAGGTGTAGAGAAAGGTACTCCTGCACATACAATGCATGGGTTCCATGGGTGGCACCACCAATCTAGGGTTTCTAACACTGAAGAGGGAAGCCAGACTACCCTGTCTCATCCAAGCTGGATCAGAAACTGAGACTAGCCACACTTGTAGCGGCCTGAGGCATAGTCTTGCACTTATTTAGTTCAGCATGCATGCTGCCATGTGCCCCAGCAGTTTTAGGCAGTTTTGAGCTGTGGTCTTGGGGTAGCGTTTTAAGTCCTCTATGTTGCCATGAAGGGCCAGAAAGCAAGTTTCTTGGAAGGATGCCCTGGCCTGCCCTGAGTCTTACACTGCCCCGATGGATTTTATCCTCTGGGCAGGCATGAGAGTTGACTTGTTTGTTAACTATAAGGCCCAGCTTGTTGAAGGTAGACCATATCAGATTCACATCTGCCTCCAACATCCCTGACCAGCCAGTCATCGAGGTAAGGATATACTTGTACCCGCCTCTTCCTCAGGAATGCGGCAACTATTGCCATACATTTAGTGAATAGGTGAGGGGCCGCAGACAGTCCAAAGAGCAGGACCGTGAACTGGTAGTGGGCCTGGTTGACTACAAAGCGGAGGAGCCTCCTGTGGTTCAGGAAGATGGTCATGTGGAAGTACGCATCCCTCAAGTTGGAGGGCAGCATACCAATCGCCCAGATCCAAGAGAGGATAATGGAGGCCAACGAGACTATGCGGAATCTTAGCTTCTTCATGCGTTTGTTGAGCTTTCACAGGTGGAGAATGAAGTGGAGCCCACCCTTGGCTTTTGGAATTAGGAAGTAATGTAATGGGAGTAGAATCCCTTGACCCTTAGCTCCCAAGGAACCTCTTCCACCGCTCCAATTCTTAGAAGACATTGCACCTCTTGCAGAAAAAGTTGCTCGTGAGAGGGGTTCCTGAAGAGGGATGGAGAAGCTGGGGGTTGGGAATGCAGGAGGGATGAAAATTGGAGCGTGTATACTGGTTTCACCATGTGTAGCCTTGCTGTCATCCACCATAGGCCCAGCCACTGCTCCTGCCACAGCTTCGTCCAGCGACAAAGACAATGATGATCTGATTGGCACCGATGTTTTCTATCCTTTGATACCTGAAGGGTCACGCAGTGCCAGTCTCTCATCCTTGGTGCTGGGTCAAGGGCGGTGTCGGGCCCAGTGCCGGGATCAGAGCCTTCTCCAGTGCCGTGCTGCAAACTCCCGACTGTATGAGACGGTTGGGGTCTGAAGTCACAGGTGAGCGATAGCAACCTCTCTGAATGGGATCCCTGTGCCTGGTGGAATGCCCACAGGGTACAGAATGGCCATTGCACTGGCATTTGTCATTGGGGAGGCCACAGAACTGATGGGGATGTGCTGCCTCTCCCCTCAGAGTCAGAGGAGAACTGCTCACTCCCTGGAGATCATGGAGGTATGGTGCTGGGGAACGCTGCTGTGGGGAATGCAGCCTTACCATCATGGCATGTTTGCCCTTAGACAGCACTATGGCTCTTTTCGGAGCCGGTTCTTGTTCCTGGTCCCACCTAGTCGGGAGCGACGGAGCCGTGCCCTTGATAAGCTCCCTCACCACCTTGGAAGTCTCTGGCATAGAGGGGAGTTGCAACTCTTTGACTACTAGCGATAAAAATATGCCCAACAGCCTGAGATCAGATGTTAGTGGGGTGGGTTCTGAGTTACTACAGAGAATTCTTTCTGGGTGTTTGGCTGGTGACTCATGCCCATGTGCTCAGGGTTTAGCTGACCGCCACATTTGGGGTCAGGAAAGAATTTTCCCCAAGGGCAGATTGGCAGAGGTCCTGGAGGTTTTTTGCCTTCCTCTACAGCATTGGGCACAGGTCATTTACTAGTAGATTGTCTACCTTGAAGTCTTTAAACCATTATCTGAGGACTTCAATAACTCAGTCATAGGTTAGGGGTCTATTACAGCAGTGGGTTGGTGAGGTTCTCTGGCCTGTGTTGTGCAGGAGGTCAGACAAGATGATCATAATGGTCCTTTCTGACCTTAGTCTATTAACTCCTCCTCGTGCCTCTCTCTGGGCCATAAGTCCAATGGCGCCGAATTTGATAAACCTTCAGCAGGGCAGGAGTCAACGGTGCCACGCTTGAGGACTCAGGACTGGAGTGGCCTGGTGCGGGTCACACTTTGCTCAAGCCTTTATGTCCCAATGTCTTTGGTTTCAGTGAGCATCCCCTGCTCGTTTTCTTCTCACTTTTATGTCGTACTGGAAAATGGAAGCAGTGCTGCACTTCACCGTGTGACAAGTCCTTCAGTGCTGGGGAGGTATCCTGATGCCAGGAGTCTCTCTGAGAGGAAATCTTTCTCAGTGCTGCTTCCTTCACTGAAGCCAGCACGCTCCTCACTGATGCCAAGATACACGGTCTTTGTTCTGCTGGGCTCTGCTCCATGGATCGGAAAGCTGACTCCATAAGTAAAAACTTAAGTCTCTGGCTTCTTTCCTTTTGGGTCCTGGTAAGGAAGCCTCTGCAGAACTTAGAACAATCCTGTTGGTATGTCTCTCCCAAGCACCTGAGGCAGGATGAATGTGGATTCTTACAGGACCTACAAGGCTTGAAGCTGGGCAAGCCCTGTCCCTGGGGTGGGGAAAGGAAAATGACTCCAATAAGAGGGCACTAGCTATTTCTATTGTACGAATTACAAATAACACTAATTATCAACTATTTACAGGTACTCTGATAAAACAATGGGGAACAGCTTGCAGCAACCATCATAGGCAGTAAGAAGGAACTGAAGAGGCAGAGGGTCGGTAGGGCCCTTTATATGGCGCCATGAAGGGACAACTGCAGGGAGCACTGGATCCAACCTTACAGATACCGCTAGGGGAAAGACTTTCCAGTGAACTATGCAAGAAGCATGCACAAACCTACTTGGAATTGACATGAGCAAGCACTCAAAGAAGAAAAAGGGATTATTTGCTAATAGAATCAATAGGCTGCCAGATGAGATGGTATATTTTTGCAAGACCCTTTATAAACTGGTTCACCATTGGCCGACAAATGCCATGGTCCCTTGTATTGAGACTCAATAAGTAGAAACAGCAGCTGAACAGACATTGACAATAGTCAGGAATAATCTTAACAATTAAAAAAACCCCAAGTTATACTGAAATAAATGGACAAGAAACAGGCTCAAGACCTCTGCCTTGAGAAAGCCTTTTAAATCAATTCCATTTGGCACCTGACCCCTCCTGACAGAAGAGACTGTCTAGACTCTTAAAAGTCTCCCTTAAATTCCTCAGACAGGCCAAGACATCCCACTACATAAGCCAAGCAGTTGTGTTATGTGAGCAACACAAGTTCTGGGTGACTTAACCTACCATTCTGTGGGGGAAGGACAATTTATGACACCATAAAAGTGCTTTCCTTAGCTCTACTTGAAGACCTAGGTAGGATCTTTAGCCCTCAGAACCAATTTTGATAGTTCCTCAGCATCTTTATAAAAGATCTTTGCAAAAGGATGACCAACTCTTTGAGCCTGGTATTTTGAAGCAGACTAGGGGAAGGCTTAGCAGCCCCATTGCTTGTGCATGGGGAGAATTTTATAGGAGAAGCTCTTCCAGACTTATTCACTACTAACAGCTTCTTGCAGCAGCAAGTTGTGGAAAAGTTTTTGGTCCTTCAGAGGTCTTTTAGAAAAGGCCCTGCAGATACTGCCGCTTTGCTTGACTGTACTTAACTGAGACAAAAAACACCCTTTTTGTGCCCATTTACAGTAGGGAATATAGTGGGACAAGAAGAGTCTCTTTTAACTCTTACCAACAGATTAGTCATCTTGAACAAGAACTAAAAAAAAGCAAAAAGATGAACTAAGACTGCATATTATACTTAACAGTCTAATCCACTTCCACTTAACTATTTGCATCTTTTTTATAAAAACTAACATGATGGAGAAAGGAAGAAACAGGTTCTGCAACCTCATCAGCAGATAAACAGATGACCCAAAGGATTGTTACAGAACATAGGGGTATTTATACAGTTTGTCTATGGAATGCAGGGCTCAAGGGAATTGACACAAGACCCTTACCTGCCAAACACTACTCTTGAAAGTTCTGTGGCCAGGGATGCAACTCATATTATTGGGCCTCATGATTGTAATAGTATGAAGGAAAATTAGAATTTCTGTTCTTCTTCCATTAGATTTGCAGTTTACAAAAACTTTAAATTACAAAATGTAGTTAAGTGGAATATTCTGATAAATAAAAATGCATATATGCTAATGTTAAGTCAGGCTCTCTAACTGGAAATGATTGCTGTCAAATCTCAAGCCTAACAGTTTTCAGTCAGAACATTTGTTTAAGATTATGCTGAAGAATGCATGAAAGTTTCATTCTACAGTACTATAAAATAAATGGTCTCACCTTTAGATCATCTGTTAAACTGCTGTAGTCAATCTGCATCGCTCTCTCTCTTTCATAGATATCTGCTGTAGCCTCAGTGCTTTCTGCTTCAGTTCCTAGCTATAACACAGAAGAAAGGCTTTCCAGTTCAGAAATATGAAATAGAGTGATCTTTTAATTGTTAAGAAGAATGTAAGGTCTACATGACACGCAATGAGGGAGGAAATGGAGCAACATTTCCTTTCCTAATTTATTTAATACACTTTTGTAATCAAATATTATGATTTGCTAGTTGATTAGCAGGAAGCATTATTAGTTGAAAATGCTGTCTCTCTAGGAACTTTGAAGAATAGAACAATTGCAGTTGTAGGGTTAACATGAAAGCAGAAATGGACTTGTCCAGAGAGTACTTGGAATACTAACTCTATTTCCGGTCTGTCAGAATGGGCTTTCCAGGGAGTTTTTAATTGCTCTTCAAGAAAGGCTCCTAGGGATAGTCAATAGAAAATATCTCTTCCACCCAATTGTCCTTAGAAAAAATGAACAAAGTTCCCTTTTCCTGTAGGCTGCTGACAATGAGCACAAGCAGAGTGCCTCTTACTCACTGCAAGTGTGGGTCCCCAATTACCTACTCCAGTCCTTTGACAATTCTAGCTGCTCACCTGCTGCTTCCATCCTCCTCAGTGTCAGTATCCCAGAACTACTTTCCCTCCCATATTCCACAAATCAGTGACACATTTCTATGCTCCGCCCAAGTTCTCCACCCTCGCCATATGCAGTCTCCTTTCCTCAATCTAGTCATTACATGAGTACCCTCCTGTCCCCTTTCCTTCCACTCAGTACCCCCATCCCCTTGTTCTACCTTCCCCCTCTCCTACCCATTTCTGCCTATCCTCACCCAGAGAAGCTCTCTCAAGATTGGGTGCAGGGAATTTCCTTGCAAACTTCCTCCCACCCTTTTACTCTCTCCACATTGAGACAAAGGATAAAGGCAAAGAGTTTTTACTCTTCACAGCAGTCGGAAGAGAGGGGGCGAAGGAGGCAGAGGCATTCTTGTTGGCAGGGCCACCTGGGGAGAGAGGGGCATTTGCCCTGGGACACCTGTTTGAGAGGGCCCCCAAACCAGTAGCGGTGCAACCTGACACATGGAATCTCACCACTACTTGGTTTGGAGGCCTTTTTAAACAGAGGGCAGGAGCTGCCACTGCAGGATGAGCGTGGATGGGCTTGCCTTCTAACGTCACCTCCCCCAAGACTCCTCTCAGTGGTAATTTCTTTTTCTTTTGAAATGGTGGGAGGTCCTCAGTTTCAGATTTTGCCTTAGGATCCCAAAAAACTCTGAGAGGCCCTGCCCCACTGTGAAAATCAGCAGGGAAGACTTGAAAATGTAATAAATATTCCTAAGAGTCTATTTCATTTCTAATTTATTTAACTTTTTATTTATATAGCTGTTGGAGGAAAGAGGCTCAGAATTAGGTAATATTCTTATTTAGAGTGGGGAAATAAAGTCAGAATATCATCTAAAAGAAGAATCGTCAATACTAAGGCATTCAAATCTGAATATCATCCCATCTAATCACCTAGGTGTTACATTTTTGCGATAACAGTGTTATCTTTATGCATCCTCTTAAATGTATATTTGCAATGTTGATAATGGCAATGTATTTGTAATGTAAAGCTCTGATATATTCTCAATAAGATGTTCCCAATGTGGATGAATGTAAAAATGTGTGATAGCCCCTTCTATTGGTTGCATAAGGGTTGATTGGCCAGTGCCTCTATTTTTATTTTTACATTATTCTATAACAAGGGCAGCCAGCCATTAAGGAAAAAAAGGAACATTTTACTTCAAGAATATATATGTTTGTCTGCTACAGTAGGTGTTTCATAAGCATTTTCTATAGTACCTCTACTTCACTGATTTCATCCAGTGATCCCAATAAAAGAGAAATTCTCAAGTCTTGGACCTTGCATTCAAGAAGCATGTTATGTCTCTCTAATCTCTTCTGTTCCAGAGAGGTTTCAATAGCTATAGCTTCCTTTTGTAACTTACCCATTTCCCTGCAAGCACAAAAAGGTATGAAACTGTTAAACAATGGCATTATTAAAATTATATAACTATACAACTTGAAAATGATCAGGCAAGCATTAATAGAAACAAGAAAGATTTTTCTACTGTCGTCTACATTATCCATTAAAAGGTAAGTGCTTCATACTAATGATCTATATATAATATCTATATATAATATAATGCATTAGCACTAAGAAGGAATTAAAATTAAGCAGTCCGTCAAAGTCATTTTTCAAACATGGATTCTTTTCCCAATACTGGAGGAGCAGAAAACAACAGTCTTAGTATCTAACATCACAGTTCAACAGTTTTAAACTTTCAGAATTTAGCACACTTACTACATCAATGACAATCTCTATCCTACAAGCCCATACTTCTGCTTATGAAGAGCTCTTCCCTTCCAAGCCATGAACTGATATAGTATCTTCTATCATTTATTCTATTGAGATCAAATCCAGGGTCACCTAATCAATTTATTGTAAAAATGTAAGTGGCTAAATGGTAAGACAGAACAATTCTAATAGTTAACAAAGTATTTATCACAATTACAAATAGTTACATAATATAGTCTATATAGCTAAGTATCAAAATTATGAATTCTTATAACTTTTTTATGAATAAAGTATACTGAAAGTAAATATTTCACAAATGTACTTAGTTTACACATACATATTTATCTCCAAAAAAGTATGGTCAACAAGGCATTGAGTTGAACAATGGCTAATAATCAATATACAGCTGAGAATGATCATATATTGATTCAGTAGAAGGTGCTAAAAAGAGAAGATAACCCTGATATGCACACAGATTAAGCAGGATTGGAAAGACAAGAAAGACTAAATTAAAGGTGGAACTGTTCCCACAGCAGAGGATTTAGCAGCCGAATAAGGACAAGAGAGCAGTCTAAAATTAGCATTTACCTCAAGACTTGCAAAACCTGACAGGCACCGAGTGTATCACTGTGCACACAGGAAAAACAACTGTAAATCATCCTAAAATGTTAATAAAAAATTCAAGCTTTAACCGTTTCAACTGAGAGAGATCAGGATGAGACCTAATGTGGGAGCATATTATCCCACATCCACCCACTGTCAGGTTCTTATACCTTCCTCTGTAGCATCTAGTGCTGGCCCCTGCTGGAGACTGGATCACTGGACTAGACTGACCTCAGGTCTGACCCACTACAAGTGACTTCCCACAAGAGCTTCAAACATCTGAAGTGCTGACCTTTTTTGAAATTATTAAACTAATTATTGTACATGAGTATAGTTAGTAGTTACCTATTAAGGGTTAATAATTTCTTCCTTGATTCCTCAACTTCATTTTGGGCTTTTGTAACCTCAGTTTTATGAGTTATTAATCTATCCTTAAAATGCTGTTGTTCTTCCATTATTTCATTCACCATTAGTAGAAATCTTTCCTCATCCTGCAAAAAAAAGAGTAATTGTATATATTGTGGTATAGCAAGGGCAGAGGGCAGTAGGAAAGTTCTCCTATTTGTAAACTGGGAGGTAGGCGGGCTTACACCCGCCCACCACTCAAGGTCCCTCCCCCAGCCTAAGGGGAGGAATCACTGAGCCAGGATACAACTGATTCCTTGGGACAACTAATGAAAAAAAACAGGGAGGGTTGTGGAGGTCACAGGGTCAAACAGAGGGAGACAGAACGGGACACCAAGCAGAGAACCCCAGACAGCACCCACTGCTCCCGGAAGGTGTCAAGGGAGCCAGTGGACGCCTCCCAGAGGAACTCTGCCGGATGCGTGAATGGATTGAGGAACGGAAATAGGCCCCACAGTCACAGAGCACCCCCTCAACCAACCTCCTCTCCCTGGTCTTGTAGATGGCCACTTTGCCCAGGGCCAGGAGGAGGTTGACGAGGAGGTTCCGCGACTTCGTGGGGCTCCGGATGGGGTGTGAATAAAAAGGGGAAAAGTGCAGCCAGAACCTCAATAGGAGGTTCTGGAGGAGCCAGAACAGGGGCTGTAGCCTGACGCACTCCAGGTAGGCATGTGCCAGGGTCTCTCTCATGCTGCAAAGGGGGCAGGTGTCGGGGCAAGGGGTGAACCGCTCCAGGTGCATGCCCATGCTCATGCCTCCATGAAGGAAGGGTGGTATGTAAGTTTTAGAATGATCCAGGCTTTATTCCCTGTAGACTAGTCAGTCATTAGAGGGTAATTAGGGTCGGTTGACACCAATTAAAGCCCCAGCCAGGTGCCTAATAAAAACCCTCTACTCCTGAGACACAGTGCATGAGCTGGAATAGGTGTGCGGTGCTACTGAGCAGAGGAGTGGTGTGGAGTTGTAAAGAGGAGCCAAATGGAGTACAGTGGTGTGTGGAGTTGTGAAGAGGAGCCGAACAGAGTACAGTGGTGTGTGGAAGAGAGGTGGAGTCAAATGACTTATCTGGCTTTAAGACTAAGCTTGATAAGTATAT
>ML675742.1:1424758-1504822 GCA_007922155.1 Mesoclemmys tuberculata
TAGATGATCATATTGGTCCCTTCTGACCTATGAGTCTATGAGTCCTGAGGAAGGTACTGGGCTCAAGAAGCCAGAAGGTCAGAGGGGGAAAAATAGTCCAGGGGAAAAGTCTGCAGCTGCAAGTATGGTGCCACAGCACATAGCTGCTACTCATAGGGCCCCTGGGCTGGGACCTGGAGGAGTGGGTGGGCCTGGGTCCCTACCTCTCTCCCTGGGGAGACGAGGTAACCGGCAACGCCATGGCCCACTACAAGCGGCAAAAGTGCGAGACCCACTAGGGAAAAGCCGCCCATTTGCCACAATATTTAAATTTTATCTTTTATTTAAAAAGCTTACTATGTCACTATATGGCAAGAGGAGGGTCAAAGTTTAAAACCTTTATACCATATTACACTAGTATAACAAACTAGTCGTCAGTTTCTTTATAAAGCTATTCATGACATGAAACTATTGAACTTGAAATACTCAGCTACAGTATATATATTCCTGTATATCCAGTAAGCTATTCATGATACTTTGTTAAATATGGATCCAAAAAAATGTTATTGAGAGTATATATATATTCTTAATCTCAAAGGATTACTTTAATACATAGTAAAAGACCAATAAACTATCATCCAGTAGTTTTGTTCAAACTACCTAATGTCTTAAAGCATTTCTACTTATTTTGTACAGCAAATGAAAATTTAAAGAAATTAGAATGTATAAAAGTTACAACCTAGATTTTGAAAAAAGTCACATTAATGCATTACAATTTGACAAAGGCTTGTTATAGCATTGATGTTCTTACACTAAATTATAGTTATCTGAAGTGTGGTTTTTTGCTATTCAGAAAAAGACCAATACTTTCCTCGCAGTAACTGTGGTTCTTCGAGATGTTGCGGTTAGAGTATATCCCACAATGGGAGTGCATGTGCCTCATGGATGTTAGACTGGGTTCTTTTCCTTAGCAGTGTAAGGCTGGTGCCATGCATGCACCTTGAGCCTCCACATGCTCCTGAATCAGGATTTAAAGGCAAGGCAGCAACCCTCAAATCCCTCACAATTCAGAACACATGCTTCCGAAGGCTCAGAAAAGCACGGATGGAGATCCAGTCTTAGGATCCACACTGATTGTAACATCTGAAAGAAACACGGCTACAGTAGAAAATGTCATTCTTCTTCAACTATGTATCAGTGTGTATCCCATTATAAGTGACTGACAAGTATTATCTGATTCAAATGGTGCATATGAGAAGGGTCAACTGTGTTAGCCTAATAAAGTTTGGTATCCAAACGTGGTGTTTGCTCTGGGTGCCATGTCAAGCGCATGTCACTGCTCACATATCTCTGAGATCAGCACATTTCTAAAGAGGCCAATGAAGTCACCTGTGCTCTGATGACATGCATCTTGCTGCATGAACAAGTTATTCATCTTACGCAGTAACAATGGTTCTTCGAGATGTGTGTCTGTATGGGTGTTCCACTGTAGGTGTGCTTCCATCCCTGCACTGCTGATCAGAGAACTTTGGCAGCAGTGTCCATTAGGCGCACACATGTGCTGTCCCCTCCTCGTGCTGCACCATAAAGCTAGTCAAATCACATGAGCTAACCCTCCTCAGTTCCTTTTCTACCCCAGTCATTGACAAGAACTCCAAAGTAGAAGGGTGGAGGGTGGGTTGTGGAGCTCCCAGAGTAACACGCATCTCAAAGAACCAGCATTACTGAACAAGATGAATAACTTCTTCTTCAAGTAGTGTCTCTATGGTGCTCCACTGGAGGTGACTCCTGAGCAGTATCCCTTCCAGAGGCTGGGACTTTGGAGTCAGGTCACTTACAGATCACAGCACTGTGAAGCCAAAGATAGCATTGGAGGTGGAGTCTCCTATGATTGCATAATGTTACGCGGAAGTGTAGAATGACATCCATGTCGCCATTCTACAGATCTCAGAATTAGGGACATTCTTGAAGAAAGTGATGGATAAGGAGATAGAGTATGTACAAATAGTATCTGGAGGGGTCTTACTGGGACTTTCTGAAAGCATTCATCCTGTCCAAGTAGAAGGCTAGGACTCTCTTGGCATCTAAAGCACGTAATATAGCTTCCTGTTATCTCAGTGAGGTACAGGATAGAAGGTTGGAAGATGAATCAATTGGTGCATGTGAAACAGAGAGGTTACCTTGGGAATGAATTTTGGATGTGGCCTGAGCATAACCTTGTCCCTAAAGAATACCCTGAAGCGTGGGGGATGAGCCATCAAAACTGCTATTTTTCCTACTCTCTTTGCCAAATTAATCACCATGAGGAAGACCATTTTCATTGAGAGGTACATAAGCAAACTGGTGGCCATGAGTTCAAAGGGAGGCCTAGTCTGTCCTTTCAGTATCAGGTTTAAGTCCCACATGGGAGTAGGAAGTCGAGGTTGTGGGAAGAGGTTTACTATACCCTTTTCATGTTTGGGTGTGACAGCACTGAGTACTCCTTTACTGGATGATGGAAGGCTGTTATAGTCGCTAGGTGGACTCAGAGAGCTTACAGCACCTGGGCCAGAGCATAGTCTAAGATGTGAGGAAGAATTGCAGATGTCAAGGAGAACTGCCCACCTCCAATCTGGACCATTTTTTGCAGGTAAGTACACTGTGTCAAGAACTTTATAATATCCTTGAACAGAAGCTTTCTAAGTATTTGAATCAAGGAGGAGCCATGCCTTGAGGTGGAGAACCTCCAAGTTGGGATGCAGGGTACATCCAATGTCCTGGGAGAGGAAATATGGAGTGACTGGGAAAGGATCGGCAGGCACACTGCGAGCTGTGATAGGTAAAGGAACAAGGCCTGTCTCGGCCAAGTAGGAGCAATCAGTATGACGTGTGCACCTTCTCCTTTTATTTTCAATAGCACTTTCAACAGTAGGGGAAAAGGAGGAAAGGCATAGAGAAGTTCCCTGTCCCAGGGACAGAGGAGAGCTCCATCTAGGGAGCATTGTCCTGTTCTTGCTTTGGAGCAGTAATGTGGACATTTCTTGTTCAGGTAAGCAATGAACAGATCCGTGGTCAGTGTCCCCCAGCGCCTGAATAGGTCATGAAGTACTACTGGGTCTACCTCCCACTCATGGTTGTGAAGGAATTTGCAACTGAGAGATTGGAATTTTGTTTGCCTGGGATGTATGCTGCTGACAGTGTGATGTCGTGGGAGGGATACCATGATCAGTTTCATACTCTCGCTTCTGTGCAAAGGGAGGTTGATTTGTTGATTTATGTAGTACATGCAGGCTATGTTGTCTTTTAGAACTCGTGTGTGATCCTTTGATCAGCAACAGGAAGTGGACGCAGGCATTCCTGACTGCCCTGAGCTCAAGGAGATTGATGTGAAGGAACATCTCCGTAGATGGCCACTTGCTTCGTGTGGTGAAGTCATTTAGATGTGCACCCCATCTTATGAGCGATGTGTCAGTGATGAGAAACAACGATGGGTGAGGTTATGAGAAGAAAATCCTTCTCCAAATGTTGGCTGGGTCTCTCCATCGGTTTAAGGAGTTTTTGATCCTGGAGAGTAGTGACAGGGGCTTTTCTAGAGTGAGCTGAATCACATCTGAAGACATCACATGTAAAGCCTGGCATGTGATATTACTCCTGTGCTCGCTGCCATATGACCCCAAGATTTGGACGCAATGTCTGGCTGATATTTGTGGGCTGCTTTGTACAGTCTCTATTAGTGTGACCACGGAGCGGAATCTGTGTTGAGGTACAACAACTCTGGCCTGTACTGAGTCAAGGCCAGTGCCTATGAATTTTAGGTGCTGTACTGGGAAGTTGATTTCTAGACATTGATCTGTAAGCCCAGTTCTGTAAACAGGCATATTGTGGCTCGGTAAACTTCTAGGAGAGAAGGGACTCTCTTTTAGAGGCAATTGTCCAGATAAGAGTAAATCACAATCCCTTGGGAGCGTAACAGCACAGCTACTACTGAAGGAGAGCACTGTGCATTGGTAGTAGTCTTGTTCTAGAGTGAATCTGAGAGAAATCGTCTGTAAGACAGTAGGATTGAGATATGAAATTAGGTGTCCTAGGTCAAGAGCCAAACAACAGTCTGTTTGTTCCAATGCTGGAATGATCGCTGCTAGAGTGACCATCTTGAATTTTTTTGCTTTGACAAATTTACTGAGAACTCTGAGGTCTCGTATGGGTCTCCGGCCTCCCTTCCTCTTGGGTATTGGGAAATACCACAGCAGAACCGTTTGCCTCATAGATCTTGAGGTACCAGCTCTATGACTTCTAAATGAAGGAGTTGACCTATCTCTTGTTGTAGTAAACTCTCATGAGAAAGGTCCCTGAAGATGTATAGAAAGGGTGTTGTGGACGGTGTAAGGAGGTAAAATTGATGGCGTACCCTGTACAAACTATCTATAGGACCCATCAGTCTGATGTTATCCGTTCCCAGGCACTGAGAATGTTGCCAATCGGTGGCCAAATGGGTGTGGTGCTGGATGGCTGTAACAGTTGGGGGGAATGGTCCATCGATGCCTCGACCAGCTGGTCAAAGTTGGTGTTTGGATGCAGACGGTTGAGACTAGGAAGATTGTGGGTCAGATGGTTTACATGCAGGAAACTTACTTTTCTTTCTCTGCAGCTCATAGTGGTGTAGAGACAGATATTTGGATGTGTGTGGTCTGTGCTGGGATTGAGGAATGAACCTTCTTTTTTGTCCTGAAGTGTAGATGCCTAGTGAGCAGAAAATAGCCCTAGAGTCCTTCAGGGTGTTAAGGGAGGTATCAGTCATTTCTGCAAAGAGCTTCATGCCCTCAAAAGGAAAGTCTTCAACAGTTGACTGTACCGCCTTCAGGAAGCCTGACACATGAAGCCATGATGCTTGTCACATCACCACACCCATGGAGATGGACCTAATCCTGGAAGCGACGAAAGTCAGAAATTGTGTGGAAGGCAGGACTACTTCGTCTGGGGAGGAAAAATAAATGGTCCTCAGGGTCACTTCTTCCTCAGCATCACTCTCATGTTGCTCCATGATGTCTTCTGGAGGCTCTGAAGCTCGGATATGGTGGCTGAGGGGGTGTCTCAAGAGTTCACAGATAAGGCACAAAGCTCAAGAATCATGTTAGCGATATGCTGCCCAATGGACCCAATATGGCCACTGGGGTGTAGGTGGCATAGAGCCTGGCGGTGGTGCCCACACCAGAATAGTGGTGGTGGGACCATCTGAAGGTATCCTGTACGGCCGTTGAGACTGGGCACCATACAGAGCCTGGGAGAACTGTGACGCCACCTCCCTTGGCTCACTGTTTGAACCCTCACTAGAGAGCAGGGGAGCATGGCATGGAGCAGAGATGATTCTCGTGTTAAGCAGAGGCTTGGTGTGGAAGTCCAGGTACCATGAAGTGGGGACTCTGGTATGTCCGATATGTGGAGGTTCCTGGAGTAGCAGAATTCCATCAGTATTGACTAGCTCAGTGTCAATGGCGGTGCCAGGGTTCTTGCCCGTACCAGTCACTCAGGTGCTGGATGATGCAGTGATGATGGTACCAATGTAGATTCACGTACCAGGAGTGGCTTTTTAGTGGAGCATTTACTCTTGTCCCTCAGTGCCGATGATTCAATGTCCATGCACACCAGCTCTGTGGGCATGTCAATGGTACCAGCTGCTGTCAGTTTGTGTGCCATTGGTACTGGATGGAGATGGTCTCAATGCTGATGGTGCCAAAGATACCAAGCATGATGGAGATCGCTTACAGCTATCTTGGGGCTCCCTGCTCTCTTTTTCAAGAATTTGTGAGGAGATTCAGCAGCTTGTTTCTTCAACCCACAACCTTTAGATGTAGAGGGCTGTGGGGAAGACTCGCATCTGCCATTCATGGCATGGGCCTCGCAAGGACAGATATCTCCAACAGAAGATTATATTCACTGAGGCAGAAGGAACTGAGGGGGTTTAGCCCACACACGCTGACTAGCCTCATGGTGCAGCACTAGGAGGGACAGTGCATGTGTGGGCCTAATGGACACTGCTACCAAAGTTCTCTGATCAGCAGCGCAGGGTTGCAAGCACACCTACAGTGAAGCACCCATAGGGATACTACTCAAAGAATAAGGGGAGGTTCACCAGCCAGCCAGCTGGTAACAGGTGGAAATATCATTGTGTGATCAACTTCAAGAATCTCTGGGAAGATACTGCATGCACCAAATACAGCCATGAACAGAAAGGGAGACAGCCAGAACTGCTCAGTCCTGTCAAGATAGTAAAGTGTGGGTCTGGAAACACCCAGTGTGTGAAATCACATTTTCTCCTAGAGAAGAGTGAGGTTTTGGAAAGAAATCCAGTAAGGGACCGATTGATTTAAGTGGAATTCTGAGACTGCTCATAACCAGGTACCACGTTTCTGCTCAAAACATCCACAAGGCTGTTATCATCTCCTGGAAGATGTCGGGCCAGTGGGTTCCCAGAACTTGATGACTTTCAGGCAGTCTGGAGATAATCAAGTGTCTCCCTGTTTGTTGATATAGTGCATTGCTGATTGTCTGTCACGATCTGCATGACAAAGTTCAGCAAAACAAGTAGGAATACTCTGCAAGCCAATGTGCTCAAATGATATTTGGCTGAGGAGTACATAGTCCTTACCCACCACTGTAATGGCCATAGAAGAAGTCTGGCAAGCAGTCACATAGACACACACCTATGTGTGTCCTGTTAGCCCCAGGAATGCATGAGTCATCATGCACAAGTGAATGATCAGCCTGTCATCTAGGTATGGATAGACATGAAGTCCCTACTTCCTTAGATGTGCCACTATCACCACTAGACAATTAGTGAGTACACTCAGTGCCGCGGACAGTCCATAGAGTAGGACTCTGTATAGGTAATGCTTGGGTCCCCCTATGTATCTCAGGTACTTTCTATGAGTCAGGTAGACGGTAACATGGAAGTATGCATCCTTCAAGTTGAAAGCCTTGATTTCAAAGTGATGCATGCAAGCATTACTATCCTGATTCTAAGAAAGCATATGGATCTGTTGAGCCTCCTCAGGTCTAAATATGACTAATGAAATGGGAAAGTGACTTTCTTCCCCTGTATTCCTGTAGCTCCTCCTCTATGGCTAAGAGCCAGAGTAACGAGGTCAATTCTATTTGTGAAAGACTCTTGTGAAAAGCATCCCTGAATAGGGATGAGGGACAGGAAGAAGCTAGGGTGAAGAACAGGATGGTATAGGCACACAAAAACATCTAGCAGCCATTTGTCAGTGGTGATATCAAACCATGCCTGGTGGGACAAGGTGAAGCAGCTGCTGAAGAGACTGCTCAGTTGACTGATGTCGGTTCAACTCTCAACCAAACTATCAAGTTTGCCAATGCCTGAATGCAGCACTGTGTGTCTGGTGTCAAAAAAAGTTGGCATCCTCTGCTGTACTTTTATTGCTTTTTCCACTGATTGGTGTTCGTTGCCTATGCTAGGGTTCTAATTGAGGATGGTACACTGGAGGTGTGGATTCCTGGGGGGACCTCCATATCTCCTTTGAGTCCTCCTCAAAGTCCTTTAGCAAGTACAGTGTGAGGTTTTCTCACTAAATAGTTCTGATCCTTCAAATAGCAAATCCTCATTTATGGTTTGCACTTCATGAGGAATGCCTAAAGCCACAATGCCACTTACATGGTAATAGAAGTGGCCATGGACCTAACTGGTATCTGCCACATCCATTGTATCCTGCAGAGCTGACTCTGTTACCAATTGGTCCTCTTTATCAATGTTTTTAAGATCTTCTTTCATCTCTGTGGGAGGCCTGCTGAATGGTATCACCTATCCCATAATAAGAAAGCATACTTGCCTAGCAATTTGGCACTTTCAACTTGAGTGAAGCACAGGAGAACTTTCACTCAGACAGGTCTAGTCTTTTGGGATCCTTGTCCTCTGGTGTGTTCTTGGTGAGCATGATTTTTCCTGGACAGCAAAGACTACCAAGTAACTGGGACTGGGGGGCAAGCAGAAATACTCAATCTAATACTTCTGAATTAAAAACCATTTTTCTATGCATTTCACAGTTAGTAGTAAGGTGACTGGCATTTACCATAGCGCTCTTGCTGAATCGAAAAATCTCATTTACAGGAAGAGAGATTCCGACTGGTCCCATGATGACAGGATATTGAATAATTTGTGAGATTTCCTGATCTCTAAAGTGTCTGATCTGCATCAGGAGTTCCTGAAATGCCCTAAAATCATCTGGGATCAGCATTGGTGCTGAGATGACTGCTTCATCTGGAGTTGACAAAGATAGGTGTTTTGCTTACCAGGAAAAATCATGCTCACCAGAACTCATCAGAGGAAAAGATCCCAAAAAACTAGACCTGTTTGAGTGAAGTCTAGCATGTGGGATCACCGCAGTGCTGGCTGTCATATGCCCCAGAATTTGGAAGCAGACTCTGGCTGATACTTGAGAGCTGCACTGAGCCATGTTTATAAGCAATACCAAAAGGATAGAAACCTGTCTTGAGAAGAAAGGCTTTGGCCTAAAAGGAATCCAGGTTGGCCCCTATGAACTCCAGATGTTGGACCGGTGTAAGGGTCCACTTCTGGGAATTGGTCTGTAGGTCTAGTTCCGTGAACAAACGTATCATGTCCTCAGTGGCTTGGTGAGCCTCCTGCCATGACTGGGCACTGAGGAGACAGTCGTCCAGGTCTCAATCCCTCAAGAGCATAGCTGGTTGGCTGCTACCAAGAGAACTTTGCAGAACACTCTTGGGGCTGATGACAGTCCAAAGGGCAGGACTCTGTATTGGTAATGGTCATTACCGAAGGTGAACTTTAGGAAGTGTCTGTGAGCTGGTAATATTGAGACAGGAAAAGAGGTGTCCTGTACGTGGAGGGCTGAAAACCAGTCTCCTGGTTCCAATGGCAGAATGATTGTCGACAAGATAACCATCCTGAACTTCTGAGCTTTGATAAACTTGAGAGCCCTGAGGTCTAGGATAGGTCTCCAACCTCCCTTCCTTTTGGGTATTAGGAAATAGCGAGAGTAGAACCCTTTGCCTCTAAGATTTCGAGGTATTGGTTCTATGGTTCCTAACTGCAGGAAACGATCTATCTCCTGCCTTAACAAACTCTCCTGAGAAGGGTCCCTGAAGAGGGATGGAAAAGATGTTGTGGATGGGATCAGAAGGTGAAGTAGATGGAGTAACCAAGCTTGATGACTTCCAAGACCCATTTGTCCATGGCTATATGCTCCCAGGTACTCCAGAATGCTGCAAAGCAGTGGCCAAATGGAGTAGGTGGCCGTTGGGAGTGGTCTTGAGGCACCTTGACCTGCCCATTAAGTGTTTCTGGGTGGGTGGTTGGGCTGAGGGCTAGGCACCAGAAGGCTTTCACCTAAATAATTTGTTCCTCTTTCTATAGGGTCATAACTGTGCTGTGTTGCAAACTGAGTTGGGTATGGTCCCTGCAGGTACTGACTGCTAAACCATCTCTTTTGTCCCGATACATAGATTCCCAGAGACCTGAGGGTTACCTTGGAATCTTTTAAGGAATGGAGGGAAGCGTCAGGCTTCTCCATAAAGAGACTCAACACCTTTGAAGGGAAGGTCTTCGACTATGGTCTGCACTCCTTTGGGAATCCTGAGAATTGGAGCCACAATGCCCATCTTGTCACCACAGCTATAGAGATGGTCCAGGCCGCCATATCAGCTGCATCAAGGGCCAACTTGATGACAATTGCCACCAATTGTCCCTCTTGGACTACGGCAATAAAAGCATCCCGAAAGTCTTCTGGAAGTTTTTCAATAAAGTAATTGAGTTTATTATAGTTGGTGTAATTGTATTTCACCAACAGTGCCTGGTAGTTGGCAATTCTAAACTGCAGGAGGCTGAAGAATATGCCTTTCTCTCAAAAAGATCTAGGTGCTTCCAATCCCTGTCATACAGCATGGTCCTAAAATGAGGTTGCCGACCACAGGCATTGATTGCATCCACCATGATAGAGCTGGGTGGCATGGGTGAAGAGGAACTCTGAATTCTTAGCAGTGACATAATACGTTTTGTCTGCATGCTTTCAGGTCGGGGCCACTGAAGTCAGGGTTCACCATATCATCTTGGCCAGGTCTAAAACGGTCTCATTGATCCGGAGGGAAATCTTGAAGGTAGTCAAGTTATGTAGGATGCCTATCAGCTTGTGGTGTGCATCCTTCAACGGCATATGGAGAGTATCGGATACTTTCTTTGCTAGCTCCTGAAATTGCCTGAAGTCATCCACCAGAAGTGGTGGTGATGGCATTACTGCCTCATCAGCAGACGAGGAATATGTGGCCTTAGGTCCTGCCTCTTCTTTTGTTTCCCCCTCTTGCTCCTCCACATCCTGGACTGAAGTTCACAATGCTGAGGCCAAAGGAGCATGTCTGGGTGGATCCTGAACCACACTTAGTGTCTGTCCCCACCCCAGGCTGGTTGTTGGTGCACTGCCCAGGGATTCTATATAGCCACTGTGAAAGCATAGGGTCAGGTGGAGGTGCCGATGGGTGATCATATCAGGATGGTGGTGGTTCCATCATGTAGTACATCCACAGACCCTGTTGGTAATGGGTCCCATATGGAACCTGGGAGGAGTATGTGGAAGCCTCATCTCTCTCCACCCTCGCTTGAGAACAGCGAGGCATGATATGGCCAAGGGGAGCTACCCCATGAGTGGCTGTGGCATGGGTTCTCTAAGACCATCTGGTCTTTGGTTTCCTGAAAATGCGCCGGTACCAACCATTCCAGTGTTGGTGGTGCCAGTGCTAAGGACCTTGCCTGTGCAGACCTCTCCAGTGCCGAATGGGTCCAAGTTGCTTGTGGTACAGATACTGATTTGCATACCGGAAGTGTCTTAGGACGTTTGCCCTTGTCCTTGCATACCGTGGCTTCAGTGTCCATTCCCAAAGGGTCCATGGGCTTATCAGCAGTGCCGGATAGTAGGTGGGAGGCCTGGACTGTGTGCTGATGCTACTGAGGACACAGAATCAGATGGAAATCACTTCCAGTTATCCCTGGACTCACTAAAGAGGCTCCCAGCTTTTTCCTCGATTTATGAGAAGAGCCCTCTGAGTGTCATTTCAACCCGCTATCCTTTAACATACAAGGCTGCAGGGAAGACTCACACTCACCTGAGAGCTGTTGTTGGAGAGTCGCCTCCATAAACATGAGCTTTTGGCAAAGCTCTCTGTCTTTGCGAGCTCTTGGTCAAAGCTGTTGGCAGAGGGAGCACTTGCTTTGGTTGTGGCCCTCGCCCAAGCAGTGAAGGCACTGAGAATGCTTGTTCATGACTGGGATCACCTCATTGCAAGTCAGACACTTCTTGAAGCCTGGAGAACAAGGCATACCCTTGTCCAGGGGTTAGTCATTTCCCCCTGCCCGCCACGGTTGACGCACAAACAAATCTTTTCTTTTTCTTTCTTTCTTTTTTAAGGCATGGCCAAATAAAAGATAAGGTAAGCAAATTAGGTTTGCAAAGTAAAATTTAACAATTGAAAAGGGAACTTAATGATTCACTAGTAGACAGCTAAATGCTCCATCTCTAGCCAAGTGAGGTCAAGAAGGAACTGAGACTGGATAGGCCATGCACGCTGGCTAGCCTCATGGCGCAGCATGAGGAGAGACAACGCATTTGCGGGCCCGATGGACACTGCTACCAAAGATCTACAATCAGCAGTGCAGGGACGCAGACATGCCTACAGTGGAGCATCCATAGGGATATTACTCAAAACAGCTAAATTGGTCAGGCTTCAGCTTCAGCCCTGGGAGGTGGGGTTTGAGCTTTGACTTTCTGCTCTTGGCCCTAACAACTGTAACCTCAGCCCTGATCTCTGGTTAATTTTGGCAGACTCCCTGAAACCTGCTCGCAGCCCCATAGGGACCCTCAGATCCCTGCATGAGAACAATTATGGGGGACAGTTCCCTGCTCAATCCTAGACAGGACAAAGATGATAGCTGTATATCCTCCAGAGGTGGCACCAATGGGTAAGGTGTCAGCAATACTCAGGCTTGTGCCAGTACCAAGGCATATCTCAGTTCTGGATATGGATCTGACGCAGTCACAGTGGTAAAGTCAGCATCTGTAGGGGCACTTTTGGCAACCAGCCAGGTACCAGCAATGTCTGCAGCTTAGCATTGTTATTTTTTAGCTCATTTTAAGTGATGGGTGAGGCTTGGAGAAGAGGGGTTATCTCACAATGTCTTTCTGTGTCTCTCTACATAAGATGACACTGAGCATTTCCATGAGCTTCTACCCCATTACTATGTGTGATCCTAACTGGTGCCTGTTTCAACTTCTGGGACGTCATCTTCGATACTCAAGGTCTAGATGAACCTCAATGCCATGGATGCTGTGTTAGTTCTTTGCTCAGGCCAGAATTTTATGTTGAAGTCTTAGGCATCACCCACCTGGTCAGTGTGCACTGGAAGGCACAGATTTTAATGGCATGGGGGTCCTGCTTGGGGTGTGGGATTTGCCCAAGCAGATCAGGTGCCTGTTCTGCCCAGCCATGAATGGAATCAATGTCATAAGATGAGTGAGGTGTAAGGCCTGTGGGTTTTAAGTCTGTCACCTTCAGATTCTCACACAAGGCAATCTGTAGAGAGGGAGTTTGGGTCAGAGAAAATCTATCAGATTGGGTTTTATTCTGTCCAAGATGTTAAAATACGGAGAATGAAGGCGGTTCTAAAGAATCTTCACAAGATTTCTGAAGTTTGGATGAGAATAGCTAACACTAAAGCAGCAGCAGGTCAGACACACATTAGGTTTCATTTTGCTGCCACAAGCAGTAGGAGGGAACTGAGGGAGCTGCCCAAACTTTATGTACTTGTAAGGGAGCATAAAAAAGCTAAGGATGCATGAGCAGCCCCACTGATTGCAAAAAGAATCCATTCTCAGGTGCACAAGGCACACATGCACTTATAGCGGGATCCACGCTGACATACTCAAAGAAGAACTTGCAGATGCTTTTTCTGTGCTTGGATAAAGTGAAAACAGCATTCAAATCTCTATTATTGCAAAGGCCCTGATCCTACAGCATGTAAGTAAATAGAAATTTTGCCTTTGACTTCAGTGGGCGTGGATGAAGCATAAAAGGCACTGGGAAGAGGACATACATGAAAAGCCTGCATAGGCAGCCCTATTCATCGCAAACACTGGAGTGTTGTGCAGGTGGGGGCATGGCCAGCAGTTTCATGACTACATCGGTCCACTATCCAAAACTACCAGAACTGAGTAGAGGGGCACAAATGCTGTGAACTCTATTAGTGTCCACAAGCTATTGAAATCCACTTCCGAAGTTCCTCAGCATTGCAGAGACGATTCCATCCTTCTCTCACCTTACACAATTTTAAGAAAAGCCAACTACAAAGAAAGTATCCATATGTATGGTCAACTTTGAAAGCTACTTCATACAAAAATATTTGACAATTCTGTATGCTCAGTTATGCTGAAGTTATTTCAATTACTGTATAAGTAAGTTACATATTTTATATAATTATTTTAATAAGTTATATTTAATATTTAAGCATTTTGAAGATGAAAAGTATGATATAAATGCTTAATATTAGTTTAGCTATCACTAATAAAACTTGCAAAACAGCCTCAACTATGTGCTATTAGTATTTTAACTGCATATTTATCTATAGCCACTGAAGCATACATATTCATATAATTAAAGACATCACTGTAATGCTTATGCAGAAGCAGGGAGGGTTAAGGCTGCTTTTAACATTTCTTGACTTTTTGCAGTTCAAGTATCATGTTATTTTAAGTTCCAGAGGGGTAGCCGTGTTAGTCTGTATACAGGACTCTCGTTTTTATGTTATTTTAACTTATTTGTTTCAAAGTTAAAATAAATATATATAGCTGAACATTCTGGACATTTATAAATCAGTAAAAATTACTGATCAGTAAAAATTATGGTCCTCTATATTTTCCCTCTCTTCTGTAATAGGACATTGTTATGTAACAGATACCTTCTTTAGCCTGACAATCTCAGCCTCATCTTTACAAAGTGTCTCCTTCAACATGTTGATCTTGTTCACCAACTTTTGTTGCTGGCCACGACTGTATTCGAGCTGAATGCTCAATCGTGTCTTCTGGTTTTCAAACTCCAATCTGGCCAAACAACATTATTTCTGGTCAACACTCAAAAAATTAGTTTAGCACGGATTTAAAACAGTGTCCATAAAAAAAGATTGCAAATCAAATGTACCCATTCATTTTTACTTCAGAGTAACAGAATATAAATGCAAAGAACACACTAAATTTAACATGGCAATTTAGACATAGGATGACCACTGCAGAGATAAGTATAGAATCCATAAATGAAGTATCTCACTGATAAACTGAAAATAATAGTAATAAAAAACCTCACTGGTCCAAAGTATATTGATGACTTCATCCATAAATATATTAATTGAACATGTTGTCCCATCAGAAACAGAAGTAACAGTTTAGTGCCTCTCGCTTCTTAGTACAGAAATCTTTTCTTTTTATTGTTCTGTTATCTGCGTTTTAAAACCACCCTACTCTGAACCCCAAATTCTCTGAGATCTAAAATAAGGATTTAAAAAATGCAGCATGTCTGCTTTTCTGAAGTTTAAGATTCTCTCCAAGTATGAACCTATACAAGTATTTGAATCTCAGCCACATGGAAGGAAAGTGATTTGTCCTCAGTAAGACAAGAAGTTTTCATTTGTTACACCACCACCTTTTCCTGTCAGTTTCCTCTTGCTGTTTCACATGTTCTTGCTCAAATGCACGGATATTCTCTACTCCAATCTCTTCGCAGAAGTCCTGGAATAGAGCATCTTCAACCTTTAAACAACCAACCAAAAAACCCATTTAAGCTTTTTAAACTCATGTAAGAGAAGCATCATTTTATAAAAAAAGGTTTTATTTTTTATATTTTGGGCAAGTTTTAAAAGAAGTTTTAGCAACAAAATACATTTTAAAGCTGCTGAAAATTTAGCTGCACTAGGAATTTTCAAAGTGGGTGCAAAGTCCAAGTAACAGTGTGACAGGATCAGGCCAGTTAGGCTAGATGGCTACAGGAGAGTGGTCCTATTGGGTACTGGGATGCAGGCAGGCATCAAAGCCTCTCCTCCAGCCTAAGAGGAGGAGATACTGAGCCCAGGACTCAACTAAATATGGGGGACAACAAATGAGAAAAAGCCAGGAACGGGCAGGAAGGTCAAAGAATCAAACAGAGGGAATCTGAGAGGGACAACGAGCAGAGAAACCCAGACAGCACCCACTGCTCCTCAAAGGTGGTTAAGGAGCCAGAGGATATGGCCCAGAAGAACTCTGTCCGGATTCGTGATCAGACAGAGGAACAGAAATAAGCACCATAGTTGCAGAGCACCTCCTTAGCCAACATCCTCTCTCTGGTGTTGTAGATGGCTACCTTGGCCAATGCAAGGAGGAGGTTGATGAGGAGATCCCACAACTTTCTGGGACCACAGATAGGGTGTGCATACAGTAGATGTGGAGAGAAGTGCAGACAGAATCTCAGAAGGAGGCTCTGTAGGAGCCAGAAGAGGGGCTGCAACCTGGCACACTCCAAGCAAATGTGTGCCAGGGTCTTCTTCACGTTGCAGAAAGGAGAGATGTCAGGGCAGGGAGTGAACTGTGCCAGGTACACACCCATGCTCCCAACTCCATGAAGGAGTTGCCAGCTGATATCTCCAGCGGGTCATGGAACCATCGTGGAATACAGACTGGACCATTGGGGTTTCTCACCCTCGACAGATGGCAAACTATCCTGTCACTTAGTATCAGGATGGGACATGAGGGCAAGGAAATTAAGGGTATGGAGCACAACCGCGTACAGATGTGTTTGTGGCGTGGTTCGAAAACAAACCAGCTGTAAATCTCACAGCCACTTGGGATATATGGAGGGAGCGGCCGGGGGCGAGGGGACTTGTGGGACAAGTACCCAGTAAAAAGATCCAAAGGGACTGTGATAAGGGGTGGGAAGGAGCACCCTCCCGCAGGACTCACTCGAGGTACATCCGAGAGGTGGGAATCAAGGCTGCCCTCATCTCCTGAAGTTCGCACTGAAGAGTGGAGAACCCCATGTGCTGACTCGGTGCTTGAGGACCCACCCAGTCTCCCCATAGTAATTCAGGAGGTCTCCAATCTCAGTGACTCCTGTGAAATCCAACCTCCAGCACACCGAGGCAGACTGCACCACCTGCACACCAAGATGGGGATTGCGTAGCAGGTCCGGAGGAGGTCCTGGTAGAAGACTGACAGCTCTGAGAGGTCTTGCAGAAGACCTCTTAGATGGAGATAAAAGAGCTGCCGAACATATCAAAGCCCTCAGAGGCAATGGAGGAAGATGTGAGCCAGCATGCTCCACCACAAAACTACCTGCACTATAAAGGAATTTCTGCAGGGCTGAGAGATGGAAGACATGGATCTGACTGTGGAGGCAGCACAGGCCCTGCCCTCCTTCCTCCAGGGAGAGATTCAGAACCCTTGCAGAGGCCCAGTGCAGTCCTGCCCAAAATAACTCTAGTGTTAGCTTCTGGATATAGACCAGGAAACTCGGGGTTGGTCTCAGTGTGTTGAGCCGGTGCCAGAGCATGGACAGGACCAACTGGTTAAGCACCAGCACCCTCCACTGCTGGGAGAGGCACCGGAGCAATTCTGTCCACTTCCACAGCTGCTCAACCATCCTGCCCTCAAAATCTTGCTAGTTTTCCGGTGGGGAGGGATGGGCAGCAGAAAGATAAACGACCAGATAGAGCAGCAGACCTGTGCTTCACCAAATGATCTGAAGCGCAGGTGGGAGGAAGCTCTCCTGCCACCCAGCTCCAATCTTTAGGCCAGAGTTCTTGACCCAGTTGACCGAGATGGAGGAGGCCGCCAAGTAGACAACCTGGCAGGCCTCCATCCATGCCAGGCTGCCTTGGCCCTGGACCTTTAGGAGTACATCATCAGCATACTCTGACAAGACTACCCGCAAATCTGGTTCACAGAGCAGCAACCCCATGAACCTCCTACAGAGGAGACAGAGGAAGGGCTCAATGGCCAGAGCGTACAGCTGGCCTGACAGCGGACAGCCTTGATGCTCCCCATGCCCAAATCTGACAGATTCGGTCAGGGTCCAGTTGACCTATCGGAAGAACAAATTTTTTAAAACGTGCAGAACAAGCTAATTTGATCTCTGTAAGAAAATAGCTCTTACAAACATTACATTACATTACATTACATTAAATGTAGTGCCAAAAACTACATCATTTATAAACACATCAATATCCAGGCTTATTTAATGCCATCAATTCAGATACACTGTTCTTAGGAAATTCCTAATCTACATTTTCTTTTGCTATAAAGAAATGTATAATGCACTACATTATCTATAAAGAAAATGATGATTCTTGAAAAATGTGCTTTTGATGAGAACTCTATTCCACCTGTCAAGCCCTGTATAGTTAGTTGACTCATGGTAACTAAAGGAATCGGTCTTTATAGGTAGAGAGAGAAAAAAAGTCAATTAACTTTCTTAAAATCCTTAAAAATTTCTAAAATAGTTTCTATGTGGCATATAAAAATGCTTGATTGTATGTGACAAAGGGTGGACATTTGTGAGCACTGTAATAATCTCAAATTGATGCAAATAAAATCCTTATATAATACCACAATGTATTCTGAAACATAAAGAGCATCTTTCTCAGGGTAGCAAACACACAGTTCAAGTTGAATTCCCGTTTCTGTTTTAATATTCTTTATTAAACTAATTCCCTTTGGATTGAAACTCTCTACATTTTGTCTCAGCTACAAAGTGAATATTTTGTTGAGTTGCAGCAGAATTGCATCTGCATTTTTTTAAGTTACTTGAACAGAGAAAATTTTTTCTCCTTTATTCCAAATGACATTGTAGTGTTTATGTAACTGAAAAAAGGTCACCTGAAACTTGAAACTTCAAATTAGTTTTGTTTTGCTCTATATTACTCACTTAGGAAGCACAAAATTTTGCTTTGAAAAAAATATTCAATATTTTACTGTTATGAATTCTTAACATTTGGATGTTCAAGCATGCCTATTAAAATATTTTAATGTTTAGGATCATTTAATGGGTAAAATATTTTAAATTTTAGGATCATGTTCCCTGGAGCAGTTTCGCACACCTAGACACTAGCTACTGTTCAGACATTAAAGGTTTAATAATTGCATAAGGTCACTCTAAACCCTAAAGAGAAGTTGCTGCAAGTAATTTATAACTCCATAAAATGTCATGAACATTATAGAAAGTGTTACCTCATTCATTTTCTTTTGAAACGCTTCAATTTTCTCTGCTCTTTGTAAAAGTCCTTCATTCAGCATAGCACATTGGGATTTGATATTTACTAACTCACTTTCCAGCTTAGATTTTTCCTAAATACAAGGGGGGGGGGAGAAATAAAGAAATATTTGTGCCTGTTTCTTTAAACTGAATGACTGATATTCTAAATATTAATACATGCTTTTGACACTATGGTTATTTATTTTGTATTGAATTAAATTCAATAACTTGAATTAAGTTAAAAAATAAAACTTTTTTCTGAAATCACTATTGTTGATTTAAGTGTAATGGCTACAATTTTTTACAGAGTGGAAAACAAATTACATATTACAAATAAAAGTTCCAGTTAAGACTTACTGAGTCTTTTTCGGAGGGACTACTATAGATCAAATTTAGCAGTCAAGTAGATTTCTTTTAAAAACAGTAACACCTAAAGGAAAGCCTCACTGCTTTAATTTAGTAATTAATCTTGGTCTCTAATTTTATTAATTCTCTAATCACTATCTGTAATTCCAACAACTACAAAAGGAAGAATAATAGAATATATACTAAGCTTGGGGATGTTGTATTGCGTGTTAGCTACAATGTTTATTAAGCATAAAAATTATAATCGAAGATCATCAAAACCTGAAGAAAAATAGGTGCTATGTAGCTTTGTACTACCTTGTAGAAATTAGCAAGATGTTTCTTTTTAATACTCTCTAATTCAGTCTGCGAATATTTGAGCCGGGTCTGAGTTCCTTGGCACTGTGCCTGCAACTGTTTCAAGTCAGTCTCCTTACGTTTGATCTTCATTAATTCCTAAAACAGATTTAAAAAATGGTATGAGAAAAAATACATAAAAAGTAAGTTTTAAAAACAGAAGTCAACTTCTTACTTGAAAGATAATTGCTCTGTTCACAGCCCAGAAAAAATCTTTATGATCCTAATCTGACCTCCATTTAACAGGATAAGTGGCTAATTTGATAAATTTAGCACAGTTTAGCCTCATCTACATGGGTCAGCTGACCACAATCAAATTAAATTTTGATGGTGTGGGGCATATTTGAAAATGCTTTTCAAAACACACTAGTATGAAAGGGCCTAAATTGATAAATTACTGCTCTGGCCCTCCCAATAAAAGCTATAGGGAAGCTATGAAACCAAGTTTTACAGTCACAATTCATGAAAGATTTTTCTCTGTTGCATGCTAATAATTTCTCACAAGTCACTACACTAATGCCTCAAATTGCTTCTCTGATGAAAGACATGAAGTGCTCCTACCACATCCTAACACTTTCTGTAGCAAAACTCTTAACAACTAGGCATGTCTCCATCTATGTAACCCACACTAAGAATGTAGCTTGGGCCCCTTTCCCCAGAAACAGGCAAACTGCCACTAGATGAGGAAAGAACTACACTGTTAGTGTGGGTTACAGATAAATTAAGGGCCCAGCTGCATGCAGACTATTAGTTAGTCCACAGTCTCACTGCGTTCCTCCTACCTGCCTGATACCTTGTTCCAGCACTTCTCACCAACAAGCCACCGCCAATTCCACCCCTCCCCCCACAATCCAGAATTAAAAATAAAATAATCAGGAATGAAATAAATTAACTTGCAATTAAAAGCTGACCAAAAATGAACAGTTCCTCAAACTATCTTCCCATTCTTTACTTTTATTCCATTTTGCCTTTGTTGTTAAGATATAATTATCTATTTAATGGACTTACCTTTAGCTCATTAACCAGCTTATCTCTTCTTTCTTTCATTTCTTTCATCTCTTTTTCATCCCAGTATCTAGCTTTAAATTTCAAGTCACTTGACCCTCCAGAGATCACTCCAGATTTGAAAAATAAAGTTCCATCAAGAGACACTGTCTGAAAATTAAAGACATTTCCTTTAATGAAAAATACTATGAAGTTAGGCTAGGAATTGTGTCTCTGGAACAATAAGTACATGTCACTCACACTCGCACTCACACACGTAACCTCCACATTTAGTTGAGCCATGCCCCAAAACCCTTGCTTATATAGAGATATACTGAGCAAGCTACAAGAAGTATGTAACTAACACAAGCACTGTTATTTTGCAGTGAGAAATGTTTTAATATAAATTAGCATTATAGCACATTGGAAATTAATCCCGTGAATGCAAAATGGGATTTTTATATATTTTATATTTGCATGGTTGGAACCCTTAATTGTTCATTTTCAGATACTCTAAAAATTTGGCTCTTTAAAAAGTGTAAAATTTGAGTTAAAAAAGGGTACTTATTTTTGGGTGTCAGCTGGATACCAAGTGAAACATACTTTCAATCTTCATTTTTCAACTCAAAACTACTTTAAACAAAGATTTTTTTTTGTTCGGGATTATTCCAGTTTTTGAATGACCAATAAAAGTTTAAAATCAGACTGGTATAGAAAGTCCTGTTTCAACAGAGTTTATCAGGACTATCAAAGCAGGGCTCCCCTTCTGTAGATTTAACAAGTCTTCAGAAGGTACATGACAGGGAGCTACACAAATGTACAATCATGGTGTATAATCATCAGAGGAGAGGAACTATAGAATGAAGTGGGGAGACATTCAACAACAGTGCAAAGTTTTGCCTACATCTCTCACACATCCTCACACAAGAAGCCCTCAAGAACATATAAAGGCACTTCTCTGCAGGAAAGCCAATAAAATAGTTTTTATATTTCTCAGCCAAATATTTTAAATGACAACAAGCAAAAGAATAAAAGGAGCATTTTCAAGAGTGTCAACTGCAGGGAAATATTTCAGCACTGTAATTTAACATTTCTTTTAATTTTTTTTGCTCCAAGCTTCCCAAAAAAATTCTACACTGGGAAGAGACAGGTTATGTGAAATTCCAGGGGATTAAGGTTTTTTCTCAGGTAAGAGGGGGAGAGCAATATAACTATTGTTTTTAGTTGTCATATTTTGTCGGATATTTATAGAACCAGTTATTTCGAATGGCATTAAACATGTCATTGCAATCCACCTGATGAAAAAAACATATGAAACAAAATTCAGTTTCTTACTTTCAACCTCACTGGTCCATCAAACGCTATCTGTCTTGCTTCTTTAACAGTTTCACAGACCAGACCATTCCCACATACAAACTGAATCACTTTTTTCAGTGGCGTAAATGGAGTCTGTACAACATCAATCATCATTTTAGATCCTTTTATCTCCCTTAATTTTTCATTGATGGGCTTAATCTAAAAAGCAAAAACAATCTTCTGGAGAACTGGCTGAAATAATGCGATATAAGTACCTTGGTGGGATAATATGAATAAAATTAACTAATATCCATATTTTCTGTCATATCTGTGCCTTCTGACAAAGCAAAATTTACATTTGTTAAAGTAAATAAAAACCTGAATAAAACATGCATTAAGTAACATTAAAAATCTACCCACACTAAAAAATGCTAGGATTTATGTAAAAACATTACAGCTTCAATTCAGGAAAGCATTCCTAATCAGGATATCACTTAAGTATATAATAAGCATGTGCTTAAATCCATCTCTATTGAACAAAGTATTTAAGTGCTTTCCTGAGTCAGTGCCTAGAATAGTGATCTCCTAATTTACATTTAAAAGGCAAAATAACAGGTTTTCAATTTTAACATGGGAACAATGACTCTGCCAAAGTTCAATTTCAGTGATTTTACTTCAGTTAAACCCTAATTATTGATGTAAACAATTTAACTGACACTGCAATCACTAACATTCTCTCATGTAAAAATCAACACGCAGACTTGGGTGCCTAAACTGGGGCATCAAATCACACACAGATCTAAATGAGTGTGGTGTGATTTTCAGATATTCTGAGCACCCACAGCTGCCACTGACATTAATCTCCCCAGTCCTGGCTATCATGCCACTGCGAGACTATAAGGCTACAACAGCCCTTCCTGCAATACCATATCTCCTTCATGGGAAGAGGCATGGAAGGATCTGCTTAACAGAGCCCCACTGTTTGCCTTAAAACGCTGACCTGGCATGCATCCACTTGTGCAGCTTTCCATATCTCCCTCTTCTATGCAAAAGAATCATATTGGTTCCACTACCAAATGATTCTCCCATGGCTGCAGAAGCAGTATTTCCTTTAATGACCAATTCACCTATTTTCTTGAAGTCAAGACTGCAGTTTCCTGCAACACAGATCCTTAAAGACTCCATGGAAGACACATCATTGTCCTGATACATGGGAAGACAGACTAGATGCAAGGGATGTGGTTTAATTAGGCTCCAGGTTTATTAATTTAGCTCATTTGGGAACTATCAAGCAATGACTCCAGGTCATGATTCCCTTCCATTTATCATTTCCACATGGTGGACAGCTGTTATCAGTCCTCAACTCCTCCACAACTTGTCTCAAGAAGTTGCGGGAACCCACTGCCCTCCCCTCATATAAGGGTTAAGGGGCTAGGGAAAGGGGTTGTTCTGCTTACTATACCAGACATTAGGAATCCCATTCCCCTCTTCAGAGGACACCTTCCTTTAAGTCCACTTCCAATTTTGGAATATCCTATGGAACAAGTACCTGAGCTGGATATCTTCCATCTTTTAAAACTTGAACCTTATCTCCGGTCCAACTCCATCAGGCTCCTGAGCTGCTGTGGAAGGTGGAAGAACCCACATTGCCCCAGCCAATCTAGCAGCAGGGGAACAATTCTTTCCCAGCCTCAAAGAAGGTAACTAATGCAATGCCCACAGCAGACCAAAAACCCAGTCCTACACTAATCCCCAGGGTAAGAGCTGCGAATCCTGACGTGACAAGGGACTCAGATGATGCCTTCCCCACAGTCCCCTCCCCCAATCCTCAAGCAGAAAATCCTCAAATGAGCTATTATCCTTTTTTCCTGCCAGTCCAGGCAATGACACCCTCCCTCAACCCCGCCTTTGAGGTTGTTACATTTTAACAGAAGTCACAGCAAAGTCCATCTGGGGTACTTCACCCAAAGACTCAAAAGATTCCTTTGGCAGCCTAATTTCTCTGAAATGCTACAAGTTTAAGGACAGATCTATTTTACTATATGGCTAAAGAAACTAGTTTACAAAATACATGAATATACTGAAGATAGGAAAATATGTTACATGAGAAGGAGCAACCAAGGGATTGAATTACAATAAAGGGTCCTAAGTACACAGTGTAGAAATGGGAGCAGTTTGAGTTTGCATAGCAATGAGGAACCTTTTGATGCATTCAGTGTCTCTACAATAGTTTTCTTTATGCTTAAACACTAACATTTTATGTATGCTTTTACAACTTAAATTCTACCTTAAGCAATCTTAAAACTGAACTAATTTGCTGATGAAAAGAAAAAACTTACATCAAGGTAATCCAAAGCAAGAAATGTTTCAGGCTCAGCTCTTTCCTCCTTTAGGAATCGAATGCAATCCCTTGCTATTTTTTCAGTAGCCACAACAATGGCACTCATGTACTTGCCGAAGACTTTGGTAATGGCCAGCTGATATTTTTTATGGATAGGATGACACAAGTCTAGCAGTCTTCCAAACTTAAGATAACAAATTTTGAGAAATGATAAACCTTAGTTTATTTCTGATACTGAATAAAATTGTATACCACAAGACAAAATCTTTTATAAAGTTACAGATTGACCGGTTTTATTCTCCTCATAATGGATACATAGACTGTTAGAACTACAACCGAAACTGTAGGCTGAAGTCCTGAGTTATAAGTTCAAATGAGAGTCATTACTACAGAAACTTTGAGAGTCAAAATTCTTCCTAGTCTAGAATTACAACTGCTCCCCTCCACAACAGTAATTTGATCTAGTCCATAATTCTTTAGCATGCATTTTAAAAGTATGACAGCTCAATAATAACAATGAACACCAACTGCTTAATGCGGCTTTTTAAAGAAGGATCTCATAATCATAAAATACATACAGTATAATAAAAACCACAAAATATATGAATGTAGAGAAGGCCCTGACTAAGTAGACTCAGTAACTGGAAAAGCAATAGAACAGGGACTGCAGCCAATTCCATTCTCACCAAAAGTCATGGCATCATCAACTGCGACTGTGCTATCAAGATGACAAAAGTCAGTGCCCTTTTCCCTTTATTAGAGATCACATATAATGATATAAACAATCACTTTGCCACATATGGATAGCACCATTCAGAGATAAAACCCTAGCACTTGTGGTTTTGGCAAAAGCCCTTAAAATTTAACCTCATGAAATTATAACTGCCTAAGGCCTTGTCCACACACAAAAATTTCAACCCAGCTTTACTGAAATAAACTTTTTAAACTCATTTTGTTTGGTACAAACCCTCTGTGGATATTCTTAAAATAGCCTTAGAACTGGTTTTTCCATTCAACTTAAATTACTGAATTGGCAATTTTAAGAATGTCATATCAGTTTTACGAAATCAGTTTAAAAATAAATTTTAGTTAAACCAACACTACTTGTGCCTAGATGAGACCTAAATCTGCAGAAAGCTTGAAATGATAGTTTCAAGAGAAAGGTGAACTTCCCTAATTAACTTCCACTATTGACTCAAACATAATGAAAATGATTTAATGTCAACATTAATAACTAATTCACTGAGGATCAAAGCATGTAATAAAGGAGAGGATGATCAGATACCACTACGATGGACGATATATTTAAAAAAACAAAAAAAACCCAGATCAACAAAGACACGATACAAAGTGGCTGGTGTTGTGAGCAGGGTTTGGTAGACCACCTCCATTCACTCTTTTCCCCACTTGACATCAAAGCATTAAACACAGAGTCTACTGAAGACTGTTGCAAGCAGACAGAGTGATCACGGATGGTGTCATCACACCAGGCATTCTGTAGTGAAGCTCCCAGATCTGATTCAATCCTGCAAATCCATCCATGTCTGGCAGCCCCATGGGTAGTGTCAGGGCATGCACCCCAGCACCTGTCAATGAAGAGTTTGAGAGCATAGTCTGTTAGGGTGTTTTTGGCCATCCTGGCAACATGGCTGAAGAGCATGCAACGCTGCTTTTGATTAGAATGAACTGAAAGAAGGCCAGATCTCTGTGAGATCACACATTTTTATGATCAGGATTTGGTGCTGAAAGCACATATGGAATGCCTCTAGCCGATTCAAGTCTGCCTGTAAGAGGATCCAGAGTTTTGACCATACAGCAATATTGGAAGTACACAGGTTTGACAGATTCTGAACTTTGTCTCAGCACAAAGATGTTTTGGCTTCCATAAGCAAAACATGAACTACATGCAGGAGGTGGTGAGACCTATTTGTCAAACAATGTTTGTTCGGTTTGCTGTGAGCATCTGAACTCTGTTTACAGCATAGGTAGATGAATTCATCATTGCTTGCCACAGTCAACCCAACCTGCACCAGGAATTCTGCTAATCCAGTTCTGAGGTTCTGGACCTTGGTCTTCTGCCATGAGATGTTCAATACATAGTGCAGGCAGTGTCTTGGACCTTGAAGGATGTGGAGATGATATTCTCTAACTTTTTCACAAGCAAGGTAGTGTCACCTGTATTGTCTTGGTTTGTGAACACTTGACCAACCTTGATTTCAACATGTGGAGCAGTAAGTCCAAATATCCAGTCAAAGGCTTGAAGAATAGTGTTGAGGCAAAAATATATCACCTGAGGCTGTGTAAAAACATGACAGAAGCCGAGAACCAATACATGCTCTTGCACTGTCTCGCACTGGTACCAGTATGAAGATCACAAGATTTAGAAGAACATTTGGAATGCCAACTCCTTAGAGTGTGAGCCAAAGTGCTGACCAGTTGACTAATCACAAACCACTCTGATATCAATATATCCCATACAAAGCAGGTGATTAAATTCAGCAGCTCAGCCAGAAGCCAGAGGATAAGGACAACTTCCATTGTTAATCATCCAACAATGAAACCGGATTGCTGTGGATGACAACATCTGTTAAGGAATGGCTTCATCCTACCAAGCAGAATGTGAGTAAAGACCTTTCCAGGTACTGATAACAAGGAGAGTGGCCTGGATTTGATACTCACTGAGAGATTCTTTACCCTCTTACAAGGACACCATGATGTCATCTTTCCATTCTGCTGGTTCTGTGTCTAATGTCCGTACTTTTAGAAACAGCTGATGTAGGATGATGCTCATTGGTTACAAAGCATCTTTGAGCAGGATGGATGGAATACCAATAGATCCAAAAGCATAGCCATTTCATAACTTTTGGATGGCCTTTCGTATATTCTTAAGTGACAGAGAATCAGTGTTTGTCTTTGGGTCTGCAGTCATGCAATTTGCCAGATCATGTAGCTCTGGTCAGTCATAAGCAGTTGAGCAGCTCAGCATGCTTTCATAATGCGTTTTCCATCTGTGAAGAACCTCGTCCATTGATGAGTGGGGACAGCCATCTGGTTACATGAAGGGAAAATTAGAAGGCTGTTTCTGGATGTTAGCTAGGCATCTGATGGCTCTGTAGGCAAGAGGCAGACTATTGTATTTTAAGCCAACCTCCACTTTGTCAGCAAGGGAGCTGATGTAAATTTCATCATCATATTTTGCCACGGCCCAGAAAATGCCTTTCAGCCATTTACCATCCTGGATATTTCCTTGTGTGCGTGCTTCTGCCTTTTTTGCCAATATGAAAGGCCTCTTCAAAAAGCTAGGGTTTATTGTACAAATGTCTAATGCAGACTGTTTTTAGTGACAGCATGTTATATAGTGTTATGTATACCATTCATAGACTTTAAGGCCAGAAAGGACCATCATGCTCACACACCCACTCCTGTAATAGACCCATAACCTCTGGCTGGGTTATTGAAATTCTCAAATTATGATTTGAAGACTTCAAGTTACAGAGAATCCACCATTTACTCTAGTTTAAAACCAGCAAGTGACCCATGCCCCATGCTATAGGAGGAAGGTGAAAAAACCACAGGGGCTCTGCCAAAATGACCTGGGGGAAAACTCTGGCAAATATGGCGATCAGTTAGACCCTGAGCAGGTTGGCAAGATCCAGCAGCCAGGCACCCAGGAAAGAATTCACTGTAGTAACTCTGCACCCTCCCCATCTAGTATTCCATCACCAGCTGTTGGAAATATTTGTCAGTCACAGATGGGCCACATCCATAGGCAATTTCATCATACCAGCCCCTCCATAAATGTATCAAGTTGAGTCTTGACACCAATTAGGCATTTTGCCCCTCCTGCTTCCCCTGGAAGGTTGTTTCAGAATGTCACTCCTCTGATGGTTAGAAACCTTTATCACAGAGTTACAAGAATGATCATGGCTGTCTCTTTGATTTTGGAAGTTGTCCCGGGGATCACAGGAATCAGTGGAAAACCATATAGAAGGTTATGGGACTACTTCACAATGAAGGTAGCATCCCTAGGTTCACACCCCTTCTGGACCAAAAGTTTGGGCATTTGGCAGTATATCACAGATAAAAAAGTTTGGCATAAAACAGTATATCACAGATGTCCCCCAAACAGAGGAATACTAGCTTTATACTGTATTGCTGCAGTCACCAACCGTGAGTGGTAATTAACTGACTGCTTAGAAAGTCTGCCAGGTTGAGGCTCACTCCCCTAAGATGAAAAGCAACTAGGGTCATCCTGTGTTGGTGGCACCAGGTCAAGCCTGATAGCTACCAGACAGATGGAAGACAAGAGTCTGCCTCCTTGTTTGTTTATCTAGTGCATCACAAACACACTGTTCATCAGGATCTGCACTATGGAATTTTGAAGAAGTGGTAACAAGGCTGTGCAGGCTAACCTGATGTCTCTGAGCTCCTGGACACTGGTGTACAGCCCTATCCCCTGGTGACCAGGTCTCTTCTCTTGCTTTTGGAGATGGCCCTGATGGGATCCTCAGCCTGTTCTTTATGTGTCCGTGATTAAAGTCCTTGACAGGGAAGGAGCAGAGAATGTTCTCTCTCCTCGCACATATGTGGGTTCCTTCCACCATCTCAGTTCTGTGAAGACATGAGGTGAAACCACAACCTTCTTGTTCATTTATTGTTTCACTGGGAAATAGCCTGACTGAGCCAGAGCTGGAAAGGTCATAAGTGTGAAGTCTAACAAGCAGTGTCGCATTTAGGATGCCAATATTTCACATAGGAGCTCGAGACATGCCTGGATCATCATAACAGGGTTCGAGTCTATTTCCAACCCTAGCAACTGCATCAACAGGAACCTGTCTTTGGGAAGGTACGTTCTCGTTGGCCTGGAGTCAAACACTCCTATGAACTCTATTGTCTGAGGTGGGATGAGATACTTTGTAATTCTGCAGAAGGCCTATTTGAGACAAAAGGGAGAGGGCATATTCAATGCTTGACTATCTCCTGCTGCAATCTGCTCTTGATCTGCCCTGTAATATGGTGAGGCAATCCCAGGATATATGATATACGTTCAGGTAAGCATTGGCCAATACTGGCTTACCACCTCTAGGTCTGAAGTGACACCCATGGACTCCTCCAGCAGATGAAGCTAGAGCCAAGCATCCCTGGATTTGCATGTCCTGGAGGAAAAGGACTTGCACACAAAGCACTTGTCTGGCATGTGGCTCTCCCCTAGGCAGAAGAGGCATCAACTATGGCTGACCTCAATGGGATTCAGTCTACCATAGAATGGCTAGGATTTGAACCCTGAGGGTTTGAAGACTGGCTGATGACCAGCAGTTCAGGTGAGCTGAGCTGGGTAGTGTGCTGGAGAAAGAGAAAGCAAGTGCTGATAGTCTTTTTCTCTGTTTAGGAACATTCTTCATCTGGGAGTATTAAGATAGGATTTTTAAGGTCTCTGATAAGAGTAAAGATTTGGATAATCTCTTAGTTCCGTCTCACTGTCACGAAAGCTCAGAGTGAAATAAGGGAAGGTCGCAGCTTATCTGCCCTTTATGCCCTCACCCAGAAAAATGAGGCACAAGCACCTACTATTCAAAAGATTCTGAGCTTAAGGGTAAAAGACATGCAAACCTACAATAGATCCTAGAAACTCATTCTTGAAGAACCTTGCTTTTACTTAGATTCATTATAATCTCATCTGAAACCCCCATTGGAGTTGTTTCCAAAAGAAAGATGAGCTGAAATTTAAAAAAAAAAAAAAAGATTTTTAAATTAGTTACAAAATATCCCTCACAAAGCCACCAGCACAGGAACCATGGTAAATATCTTGTCATGAATGATAATTCGAAGGCCAGTGTAGGATACTGACATTAGTATTATTGATAAGCAAATCTTAGTAAACTGTGATAAGCAATAAGCAACAACATATAGTACAGGAATGTGCAAGTGTGACACTTGTGTGCAGTAGACAAGTACTCCTTTTAGAGAAATAGCTGACTTTCCCATTTGGAATCTGGACCGCTCCTGTCCATTTGTTCAACCTTTTTAAGTCCAGTACTGCACATGTTACCTTGATTATGAAGAAAAACATAATTTAGGTTTATGATTTTTGAGCAAGAGACCATAACTCTTTTTAATAAAGGTATGAAAGTGATGATGGTTTATTATTTCTCTTTCACTTTCCTGGAGAAAGTGACAGATTACATGGAAAAACGTCAAAGGAATTTATTCAAACTTTCGCACTACTCAAAATAAAACAAAAAACCAAAAACTCCACATCATCCTTTCTCCTAGAAAAGGATTCATCTTGAAAAATGGAGTATGCAAGGCATATTTTTATTCTGCTAGAGGTTACTTACTGATTGGAAAAATCCTGTCTATTCTACTTTCCTCTGCAACTATTTTCCTAGAAACATGGGTTTTCTTGTAATGAATATTATGACGCAAAGGGACAATTTAGTCCATTTGTAAGGCCACTGCATCAAAGGATTAAATCTCTTCCTATAGTTATATTGTAATATCAGAAATTCTACAAATAGAAGCCAATTTGAAACAAGATAAAATTCCCTCAACAGCAGGGAGGGGTCGGGAACTTCATAAATAATATATTTGAACTTCATTTAGGTTCCCCTGCCACAGAGACTAGAGCAGGCACTGCATCTCTTCTGAAAAAATAATATTCCTGCAATCTCTCAGACAGACCAAATTTAGCCAGCTTTGAACAAGAGGGTCTCTTTAAAATTTCCCTTTTACAGATGAGGAAGCAATTAATAGAGCCATATGCATTTCAGGCCAAAGTATAACTTTCGGTGGCAAAAACGTGAAAAACTTAAGCTATGTGGATCTTAACTGAGAACTCTGAATGTCACTGTATCCGCTAAAATAAGAACAGAACCCATATATACCAGTTCTTACATACAAGCCTAAATGTTATCAATTATTTTTAGTATTAGTGAAGTACGCATACTGTTTAACAATTTACTATAATGGGCAGTCTGAGACTAAAGTTTTTTGCAGGTAAAAAATTCCGTTCTCACTTCTATTACATTTTTTACACACACTCACACACACACAAACCCTCCCCCCAGTCCTGCTCTTAAATTTTTAAATATACTCCCATTTGAAAATTTGTAAAAATCAAGTCTTGAATGAATAGTATGCTTATAGATGGCATGAAAAAAGAACATTAGTTTATAACAGCCGTAAATTTATTTTTAACTTTCATAATCTAACTGTTGATGTCAGTTCAATCATTTAATTCTTTAAATTCAGAATGACAATTTATTAAATGTGCAATTCTTTTGTAGTACAAAATTTGCATTATCAATTCCCATTTACAAGTGAATACATAAGTAATAAGTAGATTGAAAGTCAAAATATATTCAAGACGGCCCCAGAAAGCCCCATTCCGCCATATATAACTCCAAATACAAATCTTATATCTAATTCGCATGAAAAAAATGTAAAATACATAAATGTAAATAAATAAGTTTTTAAATAACTTTTAAAATAAATTTAAATAAATAAATTTACCACAGAATCAGGATAAAGTCTTTTGAGACTTTCCAATATCTCTGCTCTCATTTGCCGGCGTCTTCCTTCATGGTAGTCAATTCTAGCATTCTGCAGCTCACCAACTATTTTGTTTAGTTCTTCATTCACTTGAGCTATCTGTATTCTAGAATTCTCCATTTCATCACTTAGGACTTTTTCCTGTTGTTTTTTCTCTGCTAACAATTCACTTTAGACCAAAATAAGGTAAGATAGGAGAAAAATGTAACCCAATTATAGGAGTCTCAACTTTTCATTCGATTTTATAAGTCGGTTTATTCCACAGGTATGAGCATCTGGGCTGCACTAAAAATCTTTACATGGAAACAAGATTTTGATTGATGATAAGATTATAAGATGATAGATTTTACTAACCAGTTTTACTGCTCCTATTTATAAGATTTGATATCCAAACAATTAATTAATATAATCTTTTCCTAAAATTAAGTGTTTAACAGAATATTTGTTCAGCCATTCAAGGTCAGACACTGGACATAAATGAGCACTAAAAGTTAAACCAAACACTGCATGTTTTTTCCAATGACAGAAGCTTCTATTTATTTTCTTGGTTATTCATAGAATTTGTCCAGCAAGGTACATAAGGATTTAGCCACACAAGTCACATGGTTGGAAACAGTAATATATTTTAAATGTTTATAAGTTTAGTCCAAATTCTCAGATACCATCCACATGTATGTATCTGAGACTAATGTGAACCTGAATCAATATAAAGTAGTTTTTTAAATTCACTTGAACTGAAAAGCTTCTGGCAAAAATTATGACCCCCTTTATGCGCATGCACAGGGCTTAAGGGGACATAAAGTACTCCTTTGCTCACCTGTGCATTGTGGGTCATAGCATTTCTCCACTAGGCTGCAGCTCCCCCTCTGTAGCAGATCTCTGACCCAGTAGAAGTCAGCATAGCTAAGCCAGTGTGGAGGGGGAAGTAAAATGTTCCAAGAAAAGGGCTGGTGCAGTTACTCTACATACACCAATAAGAGGTACGAGAAAGACATGGACCAGGAAATAAACTATGACGAATTCACACTCTGGCCCCTATTCTGCTTCCAGGACAGCAAAACAATAAAACTGAATTCTGCCCTCTTATTCAAGGCTTGTAGTAAATCCACAATCTAGTCCATAATGAAGAAATGATCCTCAGATACTTATTAGGAAGTGGAAGCAAAAAAATAAAATGCATGAAGTAACATCTGGGAGGACAGTAGGATCTGTCTTAGATCTCCCTTCGATTCCAATTTTAACACCCAAAATTATTGAAAAATTACAACTAAGAACAAACAACAGGATCTAATGCGGGACAAATACTACCTTTACATTTAAAAATACACTTAAACCAAAAAAAAAAAAAAGGAGGGGGCAGTTTTTCAACAATGTTTTTTATAGCATGCAAAATTCTGAATTACAATTTAATTTAATTTAAAAAAAAAAAGAAAACATACGTGCAGGACTTGGTATACTCCTCCAACTTCTCTATTTGTTTTTTGTGGTCTTCTATCTGTTCCACAACATGCTTTATACTTTCCTAAACAACCATAAGTAGGATGCAATTTTCAAAATTAAACAATTCTAAAGCCAATTTGCTAATACTATATATCACTAAATTTTCCAGAGTGGGGCATTAATATTTAGCTGTGACTAACCTTAACTTCAATGGATATTTCATGATTAAGTTACTATCACTTTGAATATTTAATGGACAGCAATTTCCCATGTGAATAACATACTATATCTACCTACCAAAAAACAACAGCATTCCACTATGGTTTTCAATCAAATTGGTATAGAGATTTTTCAGTGTGAAGGGACCTTTACATTTCATAAATACCACTTGGTAATATCCCTTTTAACATTTAGTTAAGTTCCAAAGTTTAGGCTTTAAACAAGTGTAAAACGATTCACAAAATCTGTTAGACTGGCTTCCTTTGATTTATAAATATTTCAAAATTTAAAATGAAGTGTTCCTCTACAGAATTTGAAACCCAATACCACAGCATTATACTAGCGAATATGAACTAGCAACTGAAATTACTGGTCATTTTTCATTATATAAAGTACAAAAACTAAAACTTAAAATGTACAGTACATGGTAACAGGGAAATTAGATTTCAAATTCCTTCACTTTCACTAATGTGAATTGTATTAATGAAGTAGGTATGGAAATGAATATTTTATTTTTAACCATACCATGTTCCAGCAAGTTGTTTAAAATATTTAAACATGAAGCAGATATCAGCTCTAGAAATATGTCCATTTTTTTTTAAATGTCCACCTGTCCACCCAGTGAAAGGCAGTTGTGTTGCTCTGATTAACAGCTAAGAAAATGGACGAACTTTATTCAAACATACCACTGCATTCTATTTATAATGGATAAGATGATTGTTTCAAAGCTCAGGACAAATCAAAGAGAGGGAGTTGCATTAGTTCCGTTTTATGGTAGTAATTTTTACTAGAATTCTATTAATGTAAAATTCTAGAAAGAACTCTAGAGTATTATTATGTGCCTTTCCCCCCCCCCCTCAAATGTTTAAGCATGTATACAGCCATCTTCAAAAATGAATTTGTAAGAGACAGCTTCAGCTTCTTTCAATTCCTTTAATTAAATAAAGGAGACCAACTAGATCTCCAAAGAAGTGGCGATAGTGAGAAAAAGAGTGCAATATCTAAAAGTAGTATTACTTTAAAAATAGCTACATGTATGTAACATTTCTACTTAAAGAATTGCCTCTGCATATTCTTACTTGTGGAAGATTAAAAAGCAGTACACTCTCCCACCCTCACCATCCCCCAACTCCCCTAAACATACCATTGGAAGAGTGCTGACTTAAAAAATGACTGTTGAACTGCTGTTCTGAAAAAGGCATCTGTGAATGATTAACAACCTAAGAAACTACTTTGCAAATCTACACCAAGGAAATAGTGTTCACCAGAAAAGCAACCTTAGATACAGCAGAATAAGCCCTCCAACTCAGGCACATGAGCAACCTGATAGATTATACTTTCCCAGTGGATGTGTTTTAAAGTTTTCTGAATATATATGAAGTTCCAGCTACACCTTCTCTCCATGGCAAAAGGTGAAGATCACAGAGCTGACTCTGAACTTCACAGTAGTTAATAAAACTACAAGATTTGAACAGGGCTTTGGAAAAAATACTCAAATCCCACCCAAATGCAGTGATGGAAACACTGAAGGAAAGCCTTTAAATAGGGTCTCTGTCATTTCTGGTTCCAGGTATAAAGATTACAGAAAGTGAACCCTGAGCAGGAAACTAACCTTCCAAAGAGAGAAAACAGCACGCATTCTGGTCCAGTGTAACTATTTTATTGTCACATGACACTTCTTGTTCTGATCTCCCATGAGTCAACGGTACAAGGAACCAGAAAATGCTCAACTTTTCTGTCTTGCAGTTGGAACAAAATCCACACCCTGAAGCTGAATTCCAAAAGCAAGTAGGAAACCAAAAAACAGCCCTGATCCCAAGCACTCAAAAAACAGCCACAAAATTATCCAGGTGGAAAGCTCACTACAACAAAAATGAACTTAAAAAGAAAGATTTGATAAGACACACAATTGATACTCTAGAGTCCCAACACTACAGTAGTCATGTTAAGAAGCAACTGAGGACAGTGTGTCTGTCTCATTCTTATAATTAGAGTGTAAACATTCCGATCTGCAAGCACACTTGCATGAAGCTACATCCTACAATGGATTATGTAAAGCAATTTTTGAAGGACAAAGCCTGCCATATGGCAGGAGGGGGGTCAGAAGAGAAGCCCAGACATCTACTTTGTATCAAAATTGTTGAAGAGTTTTTTGGTATAGAATGCATTCAGTGCATTTATACAGAAATGTATAATGGAAGGGAACAAGAAGTGTTAAACAACAGAGACAGGGTTTTGTTCCTCCCAACCCCCAATAAAATTCCATTTCAGTATAAATACCTCAATTTCTTTTTGCTTCCTCTGATCAAATGTCATCTTTTCTTGATCTGCTTTTTGCTCCCACTGCAGTTTTTCTAGTTGCTGGGTCAATGTAGCTACTTTCTTTCTCACTAGTTCTTTTAACTCTTTATACCGATCCAGCTGTACAAACAGTTTCAAATATTACTCATTCTCTTAAACAAAGAGAAATTTTCACTGCATTATGTGCCTGACTAGCAAATTAACAACTTTATCAAAACTAGAGATTGTAAATTACTATCCACGTACGGAGCCAAGTATTGGCAATCAGATGCAATGAAAGATATGATTTAAAATCATATTCTCCTGTTTTCCTGACTACGATCTAGTTTAGAGTTTTGTTTTAAATACAAACTAAAGCTTCCATAAACATTTCTGAAAAAAGGTGATGACTCTAGTCTCTGAGAGGACCAAAAGGAAAGGAGTTATTCATAAGAATAAGTTATTTTGATACAACATGGGACTCTTCCCAGGAAGAAAGCTTGTATAGATATACAGAAGGATTAACTTTGGGACAACTCTATAAATTAGGCTCAAGTTTAAAATGGACATTAAGCTCAGGCACATGTACTTGGCAGAGCTATTTTACTTTCAGCACAAGGAGACTGAGAACCTCAGGAACATTAAACAAAAATCCTGTTCTGTTACGCCATCACAGTAGAGCCTCATTTTGTCCATTCTAGGAAGGAGGCCCAATCATGGTGTAGCTAGCCACATTCTGGACTAAATGTGACCACTTAGCGAACAGCAACTGCTTACACTGTCAGCCGAAAAAAAATATATGAAGGGATGTTACAATTTATTTCTTCATATAGTTGATATTCAGAAATAAGATGTTTTTATGTACTAATTGACAAAGGTTTAAAATCTGTCAGTTTCCAGGATAATCCTGTAAGAGATGAAAAATAAAGGCAATGTCACCATTTCTCATCCTATTGGACAAATTGCCCTTTTTCCTTGCAATTCAGTCTATGGCCAAATCAGATTTGTAACCACTTTTTTAAAACAAGGAGTGAAATCATGGCCCCACAGAAGTCAATGGCAAATTCCCATTAGCTTTAAATTCACTCCAGTCTAGTACCTCCCCTCCCTCTGCCATTCCCACAACTCACCTGACTTGCTTCCAGTTCAACATCTGCTCCTCTCTGTAACATCTCCTCTTCAATCTTCTTTTCATACGCTCTCCAAGTTTTCTCAACATCAGTAAGCTCTGTGTCCAGTTCTTTTATGTTTTGCTCTTGTTTAGACAACTGTTTCTCATTATCTTTTAAGGATTTCTTAGCCATATCTACTTTCTTGATTTGGTGAGAAGTGTTCTCCTTTGATTTAATATATTGGGGCCTCTTCTGATTCAATGATGCTTCTAGAGTTCTTTAAAAAAAAAAAAAAAAAAAAAAAGGAATGTATTTTTGTCAACTTTGGGTTTCAAGGAAATACTTAATATTTTTTAAAAACTCCCATTGACTTCAACCGGGCCAGAATTTCACCTACTCTCTTAATCAGGAAATACATTTTGAAGAGTAACTTATCTTGGGTCTACACTGACGGCGGAAAATTCGCCGCCGTCACATCGACTGCTCTGGATCGACCGAGCGGTCTGTATAGACATGCTCAGTCGATCCAGCAAATAACGCAGGAAAACCACCCCGGTAAGTGGAGTAGCACTGCATCGAAGGGAGCTCTGTTCTCTTCAATGCAGCACAGTATGGACGCCGCGCGGAGGAGACACTGCAAAGTTGACAGGAGATACACAAGTGATTTACGTCACTTGCGTATCTCCTGTCGACTGCCACCAAATCGCAAAGGTAAGTGTAGACCAGGCCTTAGAATGCAAACTCAACGCCTCAGTTCAGTCCTATCGTAGGAAAACTTACTTCATTTCTTTTTCCGTGTGTTGTTGGTCTCTATTTAATGTTCCTAGCATTTTTTTCTTAGCTTTAAATGCGTCTTCAGCAGAAGAAAGTGAGCTTTTCTTGGCAGTCACATCCCTGTTCTTTTCATCTAGTTTATTGTTCAAAAAATCAATTTTTCTCTCATTGTGATAAAGTTGGAAAAGTTGCAGCTGTATCCGGTTTTCTTTGAACTCTTCAAGCAGCACCTGGTAACGTTCTGCCTAAACCAGCAAATTTTTATTTGTAATTAAAAAAAAAAAAAGATTTTTAATCAATAGTTTAATTGTCCAATAGTCTAATCTCGGATCCAGAGTGAAATTAGTTGAAATACTGGTGACTAGGATTCTAGTAAAGTGCCCCAATCACAAAAAAATTCAGCCATGTAACACAGATTTTACTAAAAGGACTGCCAGTCTTGCAGAAAATATTGTCACTTATTTCATTAATACATATTTATACGATTATTGCACTTTATATACTTAGAAACTATTTCAATCCCAATTCCTATTTAATATTATTAATTCCACCCTATAGTGGATCATAACTACTTTTTTTCCTCTTGCGCATGCACTGAGACAACAAACTTTGCAATACAGGGTCACTGTACACTTAACAGAAAAGGAGAATGTAGATATTTAGCTTGGTTTCAATAAGTTTCACACCACCCAGAACAAAATTCATTATGACTTAAGCAAATTACAGGATTGGACCTTCTGAGACCAAGTATGTTTGGATGCAAAGTTTATTTCCATTTTTAAACATTCTGCCCAGTAAGTGCCACTACTGCTCCCTTCATTTCCACATCACACAGTGACTGTACAAAAATGACAGAAATACAGTACTACTGGTGTATACTGGCAGAAGACAACTATTCATCCTGCCCCACAGGAAAACATGGAGTCTTCCTTCCTGATTTTCTTTTTTGGTTAAATATTTCAGATTATACAAATTATCCACATTATGTGGGAAAGCATTTACCAAAAAATATTTCTTGAAGAACCATCGCTTTCCATAAAAACAAGGAAAAATTTAAAAAAATTACTAGAAATGCTTGACCCAAGCTCTACATACTCTTAATAAGGTTCTGAATTTTATAAACTCACACTATGCTAATAGAGTTTACAGGATCAACCCCACACAATATGTTTTCTAAAATATGAAAACCTCCTTTTATGTTATTTTTGGAATTACCTCCTCTTTCTCTAACTTTGCATGCTTGCGTTCTACTGCCACATTTTTTTTCTTGTTATAATTAAATTGTGCATCCCCCTCTGCCTGTTGCATTTTCTTCTTCTTTCTCTCATATTCCTCAGCAAATTCCCATGAATTACTAATTTGTTCAAAAAGCTGGGTTCTTTCCTTGGGCTTCTTCATTGCAATGGACTCTACTGTTCCCTAGAATAGAGTTGCAAAGATGTAGCACTGAGAATCATTGCAGATCACTATACTGTACAATGATGGAATCTGAAACTGCAGGCAATATTGTACTATTCACTTCCATAAAAACCAATATATCACTTGCTTCAGTAGCCTCCCAATCAGAGATCTGAAAGTCCATACTGAACCTAAGCTGGACACTGAGACACCAGATATGAAAAAGCAAAAGTTGTGGAATCATGTAGAAAGTTTCAGAGGGGTAGCTGTGTTAGTCTGTATATAGCAAAAACAACGAGAGTTCTGTAGCACTTTAAATCATGTAGTTTCTTAACTAGCAGTACTGGCAGCAAATGTGACTCAGAAATAACAATACAAACCTCACTATTCAAGAATATATAATTTACATAATTCATCCAAAAAATTTCTATACTGAAGATTAAAACCTGGGAAACAAGGACTCCGGTCAGGAAGTGTTACCACTAACACAAAGTGCAGTATTAGGTCATATTTATCCCAACACCCATTATGTTATGGGACTGATGGAAGTTCTTCAAATGAAAAATTTCTGAGTTTATATGATGTAGATTCAGTTTCTTCTATATCTCGATACATTTTTAAACCAGACAATTTAGTAGACCTTGAAAATTAAGTACTGTAAGTATTTATTTTGTAACTGTGTGATGACTATTTTTATATGTGTTATCAACGTTTAAGGAAAACTAAATTAGTAAGGAAGCTGACAGTCGTTCTGCTTCATCACCAAAAAGATGCCACTTTTACAAAGAGCTGCATGCAATTCTCAGTGGAGACCCAACCACTATGCCACCATGCAGCCTAGATACCTCAGGGGAAATCAGAGGCCAGGATTAATGAGGACAAGGAGGGGGAGGATGATTAGGAGAACAGGGTGCCAGGAGCTGTTTGCTACACAGGAGCAGCCCAGCTGGATACAGGAAACTGTGACTGACTGGAATGCCAGGGAAGGCAAATCTGGTGAGCATGTACTGCATATTGCATTTCTTTGGCTATATCCCCAGTCCAGAATCTTGTACCAGCAGAAAAAAGTGGTGTGTGTGATGGTGGGGCCATGTTTCCTTATAGTTGGTGCGCTTAAGCATTGCGTTCACCCTGGAAAAGATTATTTATGTAAACAGGGATGCTTTGAGATTCCTCCATGGATACCTCCAGGAAACTGTCATGTAGATACTCTGCAATTCTTTACAGAAAATTTCTTGGGAGGGCATCCTTATTTCTTCCACTGTGATAGGACACTTTCCCCACTACTCTGTTATTAATTTTGCAAGCATCATCACAAAACACAGCACAGCAGCATAAGGGCCAGGCCTGCAGCCAGATGCTTGCAGTAAAGCCTCCCTTTCCACCTGTGATTTTCCAGACTGATATCATTCATGTTACCTAAAAAAGATGGTGCACGTTTACATTACCTGCCCAAGCAAGTTTTTTTAAAGTGTGTGTTATTCTGCAGCCAGGGATGGTTTCTTGGTTCAGTACACCGCAAGTCCCTAAACAAGACACTGTTGCTATGGGCCTCAGGCATCCACAAATGGGTATCCGTTATTTTCCTCCAAACACAGTTAAGCCCTACCCACCCCCTCTTAAAAGCTGAATGTAGGGAGGACAATGGGAGCCAACATCCATGCTGCTCTGGGAAGCATAGACTTGTGCAGCACGGGTACTGGGGAGTTCCTTAAAATAGATGCACTAGCCCCATGGCTGGAATGACAATGCAACCCTTGCAATAGTTAAAAAATGGTATGTGGTTCTAGCCTTTCCTTGGGAATGTTCAGGGGAGTTATTTTTACATTGTAATATTGCTTTTCGTCCATGGGACAAGATAACAAGGGGTACCGTGTGCTTTGCCTCCCTGACAGTGGACAACATGGCCTTCAACACACCATCTCATACTCCTGCAGAGCACCTGTCGCAGATGAGGCGGGGGAAAGAACCAAACAACTCAGATGACATGTTCAATCAGATAATGAACACCTCCATGGCTGCTAACACAGAGCTAAGAGAGTGGAGGATTTCATTATCAGACAAACTGAACATGGACATGAACAGGAAGGCAGCGCAGGAGTAGGAGTGTTCATCAGAAGATGAGATGCTGCGTATAATATGTGATCAGACATGTTGAGGCATCTGGCTGAGCTTCAGGAAGCTCAATAGCAGGAGAGACTTCCTCTGCAGCCCCTGCAAAACTCTGAGCTAACACACTTTTTCCTAGCCCCCACCCTCAAGCAGTCTAGGAGGTTGAGCAGGGTGCAGTACGTGCTCCACTCATCACCGGTTGAGGGGAGCAGAAAGATGTGATGGCCCCTTTAAAAGAGTGGGAATGTGTGATTCTTTCCTGCGTGCACAGCCAAACTGGGCTCTGTATCCCCTCTCAGCCCCCAGACAATGCATGCGGAACATTACATTATCTTCCTTTTCCCCCACTCTGAAGAATCACCAATAAAAAAATTGCAGCTTTACAATTCATTACTGTTTACTTATTGATATGAAGGGAATAAAGGGCAGTGGGGAACTGTATCGGTGGGGGATGCAAAGTGAAAGCACAGCACAGATAAGCGATGCATATAACTGTTATGTCTCATTGCAAAAGTAGTTTTTCCAATGCTTCCCTGAGGCGCACCACTCCACAATTGACTCTGTTACAAGGGCACCTGGCTGCTCAAAATTTGCAGCCAGCCTATCAGCCTCCACAGCCCAACCCAATGGAAACTTTTCCCCCTTTGTCTCACATATGTTATGGAGCGCACAGCAAGCAGAGATACTTATCGGGGTGTTTCTTTCACTGAGGTCTAACCTTGTGAGCAAACTGCACCAGCGTGCCTTTAAACATCCAAATGCACATTCCACCACCATTCTGCACTTGCTGAGCCTATTACTGAAATGCTCCTTCTCGTTGTTTAGGTGTCTGGTATAGAGCAAGGAGTAGGCAGGATCCCCCAGGATTACTATTGGCATTTCAACATCACCAATATTTACTTTTTTGGACAGGGAAGAAAGTCCTGGCTGCATCTTTGAATAGACCTGAGTTCCTAAAGATGCACGCATCATGCACCTTTCCAGACCACCCACACTGATGTCAGTGAAGTGTCCCCTGTGATCCACAATGGCCTGCAACACCGTTAAGTATCCTTTTTGATTTATGTACTACGTGGCAAGATGTGTGTGCCATCTATCACCCTGCCCACAGTTAGGGAACCCTATTGCAGAAAAGCCTTCCATTATGTTCCACGTTTCCAAAGTCACTACCCTCCTTGGCAGAAAACTATTAATGGCCTGTCACGCTTGTATCACAGCTGCTCCCATGGTGGATTTACCAACTCCAAATTAATTCCCAACTTATCAGTAGCAGTCTGGCTTTCCTAGCTTCCACAGAGCAATGACCACTCTCTTCACCACTGTCAGAACAGGTCTAAGCAAGTATTCATGCATTTCAGGGCTGGGGAGAGCTCTCCACGAAGTTCCAAGAAAGTGGCTTTTCGCATACGAAAGTTTTGCAGCCACTGCTTATCATCCCACACCTTCATAACTATGCAATCCCACCAGTCACTGCTTGTTTCCTGGGACCACACTCCACCAACTGCAGATTGTGGATGACAGCCTGCTGCCATCAGGAATTGTATTGTATTACTTGTAGCAAGTCAGCCTCAGTAACATCACAATTTTCAGCACTGCAGTTCCCGTCTCTCCCCTGAAATACTGCAGAGTAAGTCATGAGGTGCTTCTGATGCTCACAATAATAGTGCATACCTGAACTGGCTCTATTCCTTTCAGGCAATGGCGTGCGGGCAGCAAAGACTGCAGTGTTTGAAAAAATGGGGTGAAAAGGCGATCGTCTATTTGTTTGGGCTGGGACAAGAAGTGTGGGGGGAGGGAGGACATTGCATCATGGAAGGACGAAAGCATTCCCAAACGTCCCTGAAGGTAGTTGCACTGTGGTAGAGATACTCATGGTGCACTCCTTTGATTGCCGACCTAAGCACAGATTGTGGGGATGAAATCCCCTGATGCAATGAGCATGGTGTGATCACGCTCCTCCAAATTCTGCAGCTCGACAGTTGAAGGTTGATTTAAATTAAACTGACTTCACTCCTCAGTGTAGACTATTAGCATTGGAATATAGTCTCATCTGCATGTCACCACTTCCAACCAACCAGGGTTCTCTAATGACCAAGACTGACTACTCACTGAGGGTTTCACTGTCGATGTGATCTTACTCTATTTCCCCACAAGACACACTATCACCCTTATTGGTAGTCTCCACAGACAGGCCAAGAACCAAATAGGTAAGAAAAAGGAACTGTCTCTTTAGAAGTGGTTCTTCAGGTGAGTATTTGGGCTCATTAATAGGCCAACGTGGGGAAGACAGTATTGTCAAGCACCTTCTCCATAAATAGAAGGCTTCCTTTTCTAGTGCTGTCAAATAAATGGCTACGACCCAGGGACCTCTCTGTGCCAATTAACAGAGTGCACAAGGTTTTACAGAGATCCCCTGGGGTGGATATATGCATAATAGTTCACTGAAGAGAGGCATGTGAGGTCTTTACCAAGAGATAGTAGGCCACTAGTTGTCAAACTCATTGCAAAATGTACGTACAGATCATATTTAAGGAGTTATGTATCTATACTAAAAGTTATTTTCTTAAGGTCTTGAAGTTAAGGTCGGTCACCAGGAGGTGACATATCCAAAAAGGAACTTTTCTGAGATAAGAAGGCAGCAGACACCTGTTTCTTTGTCTGGTCATTTGTGTATTATATGCCTCACAATGTATGCCTATTTGCATAGCAAGCCACTGGCAAAAGAAATAACCATGATATTCACAGGAAGGAAATTCACAGGATGAAAGAAACTAAAAGAGGTGTCCTGCTTACGACTAAAGACAAAGGATTGTTGGGGTGTATCTGGTGGTACAAAGAAACATATGGGATCTTTCACCTAAAAGGCAAGCTGGCAGCATGGCTCTCTCATGAAAGGAGGGTCACAACCAAGCCTGGATGTAAAATGCTGCAAGCATTTTGCATGAGCAATGCTCTAACAAGATGCTCTCAAGCCTTTTAATTAAGTCCAGACTCTAGCAACTGTGTTTTGATTTTGTTGTATAAATGTAATAATTTGTTTACAATATTTCTACTTGCAATTACTTGAATCGCTAATGCTTTGTTAAATAAACTTATTTATAGTGAAGTCAAGTATAAGTGATGTGTATTAAGAGGAGTGATGATCTGAGGTGGAACCAGTAAGCAGGAATGTACTATTTCTTTGGAAGCAGAAAAATCTGTGAATGCTCTGAGCGCCCAGTGGACTGGGCCTGGACACTCCAGGGAGATGCTTGGAGGGCTTGAGTGTTGGAGTACGTCTATTGCTAACCTACAGAGAAACAGTGGGGCTTGTGTGCTTGAGTTGTCCATGGCTGGTAGAGTTGGGGAGCTGACCAATAGCAGGCACAAGGCTTGCTCAGGTTTAAGGACAGGCAGTAGCCAGATGCCTCAGAACTCTGCATACACCGGGAAGCACCACAGTGGCACCTTTCAAAAACAATGAATTAATACTTTAAGAAGATTAATGCACACTAAACTGGACAAAGAACTGGAAAACACATTTAAGTAAAAAATGTGCTATGTCAGAGAGGAACTAAATGTCCTAACAAGATTTTCCATCTCCAATATTTATGAGTATTATAAATTGAGATGAATTATTTTGGCTCAGGAAATATGGTTATTAGCCAATTTTAGGGTTTTTTGTTTGTTTTTTTTTAAATTCAGAAAATGAAGACTTTTTCAACCTATAAATTGAAGCACCAGATATTACTGGGTTTCCCCATGAACAGTGCTTCTCCCTACCTCCCTTCCACACTCTCTATTCTCCAACACACACAAAAATCTTACAATTCCCATTTCATGGCCTATACTTCTTAGGCTAGGACAAGACTTCTATTAGTGAGGGACTAATTAATGCTGCTCCCTAGTCAGCCAAAACAGGTAACTGTCTAGTCCTGTGGACCAAGCATGTTATCTCTACAGCACTCCCAAGCCTCACTCAAGTTTTGGCAGGATTACCAAGTACCTTAAATGCTTACCTGAAAAACCATGCAGTTTCTTGCTTTGACAATTATGCCAATTTTTTCAAGCTCCGCTGTATAAACCGATCGGCCAACAGATTTATCATTGAAAAGAAACTCAGAACTACTACCTAATAAAGACATAACAATAAAATTAAAGTATCATGTAACCAAATACATGAACTACACCGATGCTTAAAACATGTAAAAATGCAACAGTTTTCAACTAATGTAATTTCACCAAAATATATTTCTTAATATAGTTTTTTTTTAAAAAAATCAAATGTTAACATTACAAAGTAATTTAGGTGACTCCCTTGGTCTTTTGTTTAATTACATCCTTCCATATACAAGCTCTTGGCAAATATATTTCACAAGTAAAAGCACCCTATTAAGTGACAGAATAATTTCAAATCAACTTTAAAAAATTAATATTTCTATCTAAAAATATTATTGTTGTAAGTAACACAGGCATACTACAACTGAAAGAGATTAAAGAGGGAAAATGTTAATTTATTTTGTGCATTTGACACTTTATCTAATCAGTTCACCTGTTCCCCTTTTTTTCATATGAATGTTTCACAAAGCAACAGGGGAAAGAAAAGAAACAATCTGAAAAATAAGAAAATACAATCATAAATTAAAACAAAAATGATACAGGTTTCAATAGATATACCTGAAACTACTTTTAACTCTTTTTTAGGTTTACTGGATTTCAAATTGACTGAGTCTCTCTAAACTACAGTTCAACCTAAATTCACATTACTTATAGTATCATTATTAATATGTTACCTATACACTTATGCACTTTACAAACATTGAGTGAATCCGCATGAAGGAGAAAGGGCATTTAGCAGAAAAGGAAAACTATTCCGAGTACATAAAGCAATGTAAAGAAGATGTGAAGCTGAGAGTGGAATGCTACAATTAAGGAAGCAATAAGAAAAGGTAAGATGGAGATGAGGGGAAGCCAATCAAAAGAATTGAAAGAATTTGGTACACTGTGGTCAGAAAGCCAGGCATAGAGAACCACTCAGTGTGATTAGTATCTGTTGGTGGAGTCCCTCAGGAAGCAGGTAAGAGAGCCGCAGGAGTAAGTGGCCATTCTATGTTGTAACTGGGAGCTCAAGGAACTTCACTGTACATGGAGAAATCCAGGACAGAGAATGCTAGCCATCTGGAGAAGATTACACCTGTAATGGAATTGCTAAACTATTACGCTACTCAGCCAGTTCTAAGTTATATTAGGGCTGGCTGTCCCATGTATTTAAAGGACACTAAGGAAGCAACAAGAGACTACTTTGTGGTGCAATTATACAATTATAATGCAATTGCCTGTAATTTAATTTAATTTCAAACAAAACGAGAGGAGAAACTTTAAATCTCATCCATGAAGGACATCAGGGATTAACTAAATGCCATGAACAGACCAAGCAGTCAGTCAGTGTGGTGGCCTGGCATCAGCAAGGACATGAAGAATAAAAGTATCTGGGTGTGAATGCTGTAGAACAGACAGACAGAAATAATACAAAGAACCCTTTAATAACAACATTTCTACCAGACAGACCTTAGAAGAGACCAGCTACAGATTTATGCGAATCCAGAGGACATCATTACCTGGTGTGACGTTAGGCCAGCAGGGATTAAGCAACCAGCAGGCTGGATGACCCCCCAAAAAAGAAAACTTTTAAGGACATATTAGAAAAGTATTGAAATGGTAAACAGAGCCATTCCTTGGAGGATAACTATCAAAGCCACATTAGATCAGAGTTCTTAAAATATAGGCCTTTATTGTTAGAGGATTATGAATAGATATGAATTGTATTTGTCTGTGTTTACCTATATATTGTTAGAAGTTAACAATATAACCTTATTAGCTTGTGGATGCTAATTCCCTTTCATATCTTAATTACATTATATTATGCATGCAGATGGTTCAGTTAACCTTAAGATCAAAGATGTAAGATATTGCAGGAAATTATATTAATCCCATTTTCCTCAATTTAAATGGTCTGTGCCATAACGGAATGCCTTGATCGTTTGCCTTATGTTAATTAATACTACTCGTTTACTTGTATAAACATAGGAAATAGAAGTTTAGCTTCAAAGCAACAACATACACTGCCTATTCTTCATCAAGGAAGGCCCCTGCTGTGATTGTTTGCTAAAAAGACGTTTATCAATCAGCTGAACTTCAACTAAAGAGATTTTGGGGCCTGATCCTTGCTATCTCACATCTGAATAAACTTTGTCAGGGAAAGTTCTAAATTTTCAGGGCTGAGGTCTCCAGGTTGATTCTGGATTATCCCTGAAAATTCTCATAGAGGAATTTGAATAAACTCTGCAGATGGACTGCCTATTGGGACTATAACCTATGAAACTGTTTTGAAAAGGACTTTTACAAATCGTCAGCCTATCTCTGCTATGAAATTGACTTAAGCACTTTATTTACACACACACGAGAGTAATTATATATATATATATATATATATATATATATATATATATATATAAAAAAAAATGATCTTTTAACCACAGTGCTCTCTTTTATTTTTAAATACATCTTAGATGATTTAGTAAGAATTGGCTGTGTGTATTTGAGTAAGATATGAAATATTCACTGATGTGGTGAGTAATGTGTCCAAGCTCTTGAGACTGGTAGAACTTTATATATGATGAAAAAGGTTTTAAATAAGGCTCACCATACAGGCTTGGCTGTCTGGGTTGGAGCCAAAGGCTGGACTGCTTAAAGGGAACTGTAATTTGGGCTTCTTGGTAACCAAGAAAGTATTACAGAAGTTTTTTTGTTACCAGTTTGGTGAATTTATATATAGAAAAAATCCCACAAGTTTTGGGGATACTCGGCTCTATTCTTTGCTGTTTATCCTGATCAAGCATTCTCAGTGTGGCCCCCTCCAGAACCACAGTCACTTCTGGTCATAGTGGACTATTTTTCCAGATATATAGAAATAATGTATATAACATGTTGCAGTGTTATTGAGATACTGAAGTGCACTTTTGCTCAATTCAGTACTCCAGAAAAACTAGTGAAAGACAACAGACCACAATTCAATGCAGCAGAATTTAAGTCATCCTGAATGAAATATGATTTTGATCTTATTACTAGCAGCCCACATTACCTACTAGCAAATGGAGAGGCTGAGAGAGCTGTACAGCCAGCTAAGAAAATCCTACAGCAAGAACATCCATTCCTTACAGATCAACACCAACAACTACTGAATATAGCCTAGCATAAACTCCTGATGGGAGGACAACTCGGGACTACCATTCCAATTCTGGAAAAGAATTTTTCTCCAAAGAGGCCTGACATGAAGAAAAGTAGCCAAATAGTATAAAAAGACTAAAAGAGCTTATGAACACATTAACAGATGTCATTCAGAGAACTGCCAGGTCTAGGACCTGGTGAACATATTCATGTTGAACTGGATGGAGAAAAAAAGGGACAACTCCAGCTGTCATAAAGAAAAGGAATTAAGAGTCCATATCATAAGTGATCAAGACTCATAGTAGCGAGTTCAACAGAAACTGTTGCCATCTACAGTTTGGTCCTCAGCAAGAACAATCAACAGAACAAACTCTACAGATGGGAGATGCAGAACAAGACAACGATGACTCAAGGATTCCAAGCCAACCACAGCCAATCGTTGCAACTAATGGACAGCCAGAGGACCAAGTTGTTATGCATTCAGGTCATATAATTAAAAAACCAGTATGATTCAGAGATACTCAGACTAATATGTACTGAATTTCAAAGATAGTGTGATAGTATAAATATTGTAAATGAATTTCAAGGAGGAGATGTAATGGCATGCTAAACTGTATACTGTTCAGCCACTAGGTGGTGCTGTGCATAAAAAACCTTATTTAAAGCTAATCTTTGACCACCACTATCCCGTGCAGTTCATCCACATGGGAACAAATGATACTGCCAGGTATGCTCCTGAGCTAACCAGTAGTAACAAGAAGACTCAAAATGAGGGTAAAGGAGTTGGAGGATACAGGTGGTGTAGTCATTCATCTCCCTTCTTGAGGGTAAAGGCTCAGACAGAGACAAACATCCTGGAAGTGAACACATGACTGTACAAGTAGTGTCAACATGAGGACGGTGGCTTCCTCAACCATGGGATGTTGTTCTGTGAAGGAAGACTGCTGAGAAGAGATCGGGTCCACCTAACGAAGAACAGGAAGAACATTTTGGGATACTGACTTGCCAACCTAGGGAGGATAGCTTTAAACTAGATTCAAAGGGGACAGGTGACAAAAACTCACAGATAAGGGGCTCAAAGTCCCAGGAGATGGAAAGTTACAATAGGGTAACAGGAGCAACAAGAGTGAAAACAGTGGGGGAATCTGCTCAACATCTTAAATGTCTACATACAAATACAAGGAGAATGGGGAACAAACAGGAAGAACTGGAAGTCCTCTTACACAAGCTAAAATATTTAATTGTATTACAGAGACTTGGTGGAATAAATGTCATGACTAGAATACTGTATAGAGGAGTAAAGTTTGTTCAGAAAGGCCAGAGAGTGAAAAAAGGGAGAAGGTGTTGCTTTGTACATCAATAATGTCTCCACTTGTTCTGAGGTTCAGAAAGAGGTGAGTAGCAGTTCAGGTGAAAGTCTCTGGGTGAAGATAAAAGGGAAGGGGAAAAAACCCCAATGTTATCATGGTAAAAATTGGCTATAGACAACCAAATGAGGAGGAGGTGGTGGAGGAGGCATTTCTAAAACAAATATTTCTAGAACAGAAATATCCAAACCCAAGACCTGTTAGTAATGGTCAATCTTAACTACCCAGTGATCTGGTGGAAAAGTAATATGACAAAACAGAAAAAGTCCAGTATGTTCTTGGAATGTGCTGAGGAGAACTTCTTTCAGAAGGCAAAGGAGGTAACCAAAGGGCAGCCATTTTATGCTTCATTCTAACTAACAAAGAGGAATTGGTTCAAATCCAAAAGTGGAAGGGAACTGAAAGTAATCATTAAATGATAGATTTCATGATTCTAAAGCAGTGGTTCCCAAACTTTTCTCTGCCATGGCACACCTTGATACCTTTTAATTGTTTTGAGGCACACCACCATATAGTCTCCAAATGAACTCATGAACATTCATGAGCCAACTCAGAACTCTTCAAGTAGTTTTACAAGAAATTCCATGGCACACCTGCTCAGACCTGACGGCACACCAGTGTGCCATGGCACACTGGTTGGGAAACACTGTTCTAAAGAAAGGAAGACATGAGAGCAGTAGAATAAGGAAGAGAGACTTCAAAAAGACAGACTTTAACAAACTTGAAGAACTGGTAGGTAAGGTTCCATGAGAAGAAAATCTAAGAGAAAAACTGCCAGCTATCCTGAACTCCGTTCTCAGAGAGACAATATTAAAGGCACACAGCAAACTATCCCAATGGGAAAGAAAGACAGTTGCATTTCCTTTGCTCAGGCCTCCACGCTGTTTTTTTCTTTTCCACATGGAATTCAAGGTGTTAACCTTTAAAGACCTGAGTGATCAGTGACTGTTAGATATAGCTACCAATCTTATACCTCACATAAAAGTAATTAGAATTGGTGGGTTTGGGAGTGCTTCCAATGTTAGAAACTATGGCCCAGATCCTCAGAAGTATCTAGGTATCTAACTCCCATTGATTGTAACGGAAGTTAGGATCCTAAATAGCACAGAGAATCTAGGCTCGTGTCCATAACATGACTTTCACAGCAGGCTGCCCCAGTTTTTGGAACTCACTTCCTTTGGTAGACTCTCAGAGCTACAGTCTAGCAATCATCAGGCCATGGAACATAACATGTATTTTGTTTAGCATCTGATTAACGTTTCTACTTTATTGTTGTTTTCATCACTGTAATTAGAGCACATGACTATCATGACAGGTGGTATAAAAATTGACTTAATATTTCAAAGGCTTCATTAACGCATATTGTACTATCAGATTAGATATTTAAGATTTAAAAATAAATAATCCACTGCAAATTTTCATATCAAGCACTGAAAATATTTGCAACAAAAATCTACTACTTACCTCGAATAATTCTTGAAAATGTTTTCTCTTCTCCATTCTCTTCACAGTACACTATTTTCACACTTGCTGTAGAGGAAAATGGCTTTCCAATGTGTGCTCCGTGAATAAGTTCTCGAACACTTTTCACTCTTAAATTTGCTGTTCTTTCACCCATTACAAAACTAAGGGCATCCATTATGTTTGATTTTCCTTTAAAATTATCAAAAACATTAACTTTTAATTTTTTAGAGTTAGATAGATGTGAACATACTTAGCTGACTACTTATTTCTATTTTTTATTTCAATCTCAGTTTTGTTGTCTTCCAGAACCTATGTATGCATTTAATAAATACCTATTTAAAATTATAGAAGAGGTACATGTTTGAAAGTAATTTGTAACCAATAGCTAGTATCCATGTCTGCACCAGATTAATTATTACAAACGTGATTCACTACTGAATTCCATGCTGAGTTTATGATACATTCAGGTCCATACACACTTTATCTAAGCATGTCTAATTTCCCACCCATAATTTGAGCTTGCCTCATACATACTAGTTATCAGAAATATTTCCATAATGTATTTAGACCCTTTCCTACAGATTCTTTACTTCCAAAGAACGTATTTTTCATATTTTCTTACACCATTATGGATAATACATTTTCTGCTAATATTTCTAATACTTAGTACATTCTTTCCATCAAAACTTTCTTTTTCCCCTTGCCCTTTCATCTTATCTGTCATTTCTGATAGCACTCTCATTTTCCTGGTCTCCTAGAATCACTACTTCAACATTACACTATGTCTTCCTCTCTCTTGCTCCACCCTCCTGCAAAAAGAATACCAGAAGGGGGAAAAAATATAAAAACATTTTTTAACTAAATATTGGGGATTAGCAGTTTCTTTTGGCTACTGAGCCATGTAATTTATGCTGATTAAATTGAAAGAGTGCTGAAAAACTTCATTCAATATATGAACATTAGAAACAGTGGAGGACAGGGGAGAAGTGATTCACTTACAGGCAAAAATTAAATTAAAGCAACAAAAATATATTAACCAATAATACCTGGCATTTCTCAGAGAGCTTAAAAATGTGGAAACTGAGGCACAGAGAAGTTACTTGGTCAAGATCTGAATAAGTCAATGGCAGAGCTGGAAATTGAACCCAAATGCCCCATATCCCAGGCCCCTGCTGTATTCTCTGAACAACTCTCTCTCTCTCTCCTTGGGTAAGACTTATTTGCATCTACTGCTTTTTCTATACAAGTTCACCAAAAAATCTCCCATTGGTCGAGCGGTGCTGGTTGATGCAACGCAGCACCTGACCACGTGCTTACATTTTAATCAGACTTGCTCAAGGACAAATGTAAACAAAACAAGACTGGATCCAGCGGTTAGGGCTTAGTCTTTGCTGTGGTTTCCAACTGGGGAGGGTTTCTAAGACCATGTCAACAACATCAAAGAAAGCTGGACCACTGCAACTAAGGTTTTTTGTTTTGGAGTAGAAAAGAAGTGATGAAGTTCAGGCTAGGGTCAGTGGTGACTATCACTTCATTACTTTGAAAGGTTGTTTGCTTTTTCTAATGAAATAAACAAAATCTATTGTCATCTTGCATGAAAAACCCTAAGCAGAGACAAAACCCTGCTTGTGTTCTCCCTGAAGCAGCTGGCAAGGTTGGCACCCCTTGACCCCTGTCCAGCTTGGCCCCACCACCTAGTCTAAATTCTGGTAAAGCCTTGCCTGCACCAGAATTAGATAGCAGGAAAGCTCGTAGGCATTAGTCATCCCAAGATAAATGGACACCTGCTGTCAGTGAAGATGAGACCCTGGACACAGCCCTTTCCTCTAGTGGGGACACACCCTGGGGTGTCAGGCACTGCCATACAGACTGGCCAAGCCTGCTTCAGATGTGTCTACACAGCAAGTGGCTGCAAGTCTGAACTTAAGGTGATGTTTAGTCTGCAGAAGAGAAGAATGAGGGGGGATCTGATAGTAGCCTTCAACTACCTGAAGGGTGGCTCCAGGGAGGATGGGCCTAAGCTGTTCTCAGTTGTGGCAGATGACAGAAAAAGGAGCAACGGTCTCAGATTGCATAAGGGAAGGTCTAGGTTGAATGGTAGGAAAAACTTCTTCACTAGGATGGTGGTGAAGCACTAGAATGGGTTACCTGGGGAGCTGGTGGAAACTCCATTTTTAGAAGTCTTTACAGCCCAGCTTGGCAAAGCCCTGGCTGGGATGAGTTAGTTGGGGTTAATCCTGCTTTGAGCAGTGGGTTGGACTAGATGATCTCCTGGGGTCCCTGCCTACCCTAATCTTCTATGGATTCAGAGTTGAGGAGCCCAGCCTACAGCACAAAAGCCAGCTGTGCATGCACAGGGCCACTGAAGCCCATCCGCATGCCCCGTGTCAGAGCCGAGCGCTGTGTACGCACTGGAGTTTGCGACACTGCAGGTACGTGCGTTGGCCGCTGTGAGTCAGCTCTTGGGCAGTGGGAGCAGGGTAGCCATAACCACCCCACCGCAGGAAAGGAGCCCCCATCCCTGCGCCGGGGGGCGATCCTACCCTCAGGGCCCGGCGGCCTGCCCCGCTACCTGATCCGTTGGGCCCAATGACGCAGTTGAATTTCATAAAGGGGCCGATGCACTGCCGCCCGCGCCACGACTTGAAGTTCTCCAGCAGCAGCAGCTTCAGGTAACCCATCCCCGCGGGCAGAGGCGGCCGTTAGGTCCGAACCCCCCGCCCGGAACCGCGTGGCCTCAATTCTTGGTTCGGGTGGGGGGGTCGGTGTCACGTGCAATTTCCACGTCCCCGCCCCCCCTTCCCAGGTAACCGCGGCTTCACAAAAACGGGACCGCGGCACGAGCCACAAAGCCACCGGCCAACACGCGCCGCCTCGTGCTTTTGGCGCGGGCGGGAGAGAGGAGGAGGCGGGCTGACTCTCGCGAGATTTCCGGGGGGGGCACCAACTGCGGAAGGAGAGGCGGGAGCGCTCGTTGCCGTGTCAACCCGCTCTGTTGTCATCGCCTGGCGGCAGCCTGGGCAGGTGCCGGTGCGCGCTGGGCGCCGGGCTGTGGGGAGAGGGGCCGGGTCCCCGCCCGCCGCGGGCAGGATGCGCAAGCTGGGCCTGCAGCGGGACCTGGCCGAGGCGGCTGCGCTGGAGCGGAGGCGGCAGAGGGAGCTGCACAGGCAGAGCCGCATCTTCAACGCCCGTGCCAGGACCATCGGGGTGAGCGGGCGGGCGGGCGGGCGTTTTCCTGGGCCGGGGCCGGGTGGACAGACAGACTGACCCAGACTCCCCCACGCCACTGTCCGTTTGGCGGTCGATTACATTAATTCCCACAAACCGGGACTCAGAGGTGGGGCAGGGGTCAGCAGTAATACCCAGGGGCGGGGCGGGGCGGGGCGGGCTTTTGTCCCTAGAGCTCAAAGCACTTTGCAAAGGTGAGTGTCTAGCCCCATGAACAGACGGGAAGCACCCAGCTATGTTGGGTGCTCCCAGGTAGAAGGCACTCCGAGTTAGACACCCTCGACACTTCCAGCTCTGGCAGGTTACCTCTGCGGTACTTGTATGTACCCTGTCCTGCTGCCATTGAACTCAAGGGTAATACCTCAGCTGTCTTTAGTGTAGTGGTCCCCAATCTTTCTATGTTGCTCCCCTTTATCCATAATGTAATCTGTCCGTGCCCCACCAGGGTACAGTAGGAGCCAAGTCCAGAGCTGTGGCAGCCAGGAGCGAAGCTGGGGCTAGCAGTGCAGCCCGGAGCTGTGGCCAGGAGCAGGAGCCATGGCTCAGCCATAGTCAGGGGCTGCAGCCGAGATACAGTTAGAACTGGAAGCCGGGACCTCACCTGGGGCAGGTGCCTGAGTGGGGCTCCCTCTCTGTCCCTCATGGACTCTGGCCAGACAGTGGATTGGGAGTGGGGCAGAAGCTGGGAGCCAGGCAGGCCATGGTCAGGGCTGGGAGACAAAGCCCACGCCTCGGCTGGGGGGACGTGGCTGGAGCATAGCTGGAGGCAGAGCGAGGCTGGGTGACACTCCCTCACTGCCCCCCAGGGGGCTGGCCCAGGCCCCTTGCGAAGGGGCACGCCCCACAGTTTGAAGACCACTGCCTTAGCGGAAACTGGATCAGGCCCTGTGTGGGTATGTAGTTAGGCTACATTTACAATATCACAAGTGTAATGTAGCTACATGTCACAGTGAAGAGCAGGAAGCGATGTCCATACTGCGGCGTGTAGCTACATACGTCAATGAAAGGCTGGAGCAGGCGTGAGATAGTGGGAAGCTGCTGAAGGCTTTTCCTGTGACAGACATACCTTTATGTCTACAAGGCTTGATTCCCCATTGCCCTGTATCTTACGCAGCCATTTGCACTAGTGCAAAACAAGTGGAAGGTGGACATAAGGCACTACCAAATCGGAATGGTAGCAACACTGCTATAAATAAGCACAAGGTACAATCTGCCCACACGGGCAAAGTAATTAGGCAACCAAAGACAAGTTTCTTGCATAAGGACATTCATCATTTGGCTTTTGCCATGACATATGTATCTACCACATGTTTTTAAATAGTTGAACTCAAAGGGATAAAGCCCCAGCTGATGTAAATCTGCATATCTCCACTTATTGGAACTAAGCTGACCTATGCCATCTGAGGATCTGATTCAAAGATTTTTGCACTAGTATGTTGAGTCTATTTGCTGGAGAGAGAAACATAAGTAGTGAAAGATAAACCTAAGGAAGGATTCTATAAATATTTTTGTTTGTTTTAATTAAAATAGCGTAATGTATTCAATATCTGAAAGATAACATTTGGGGTGGGGATTGTCCTGTGCTTTGAAATTAAGCATAGCACAAGGTAGAAAGATCCTGAAAACCTATGAAAGATACAGTATATTTGTGCTTCCAAGCACATTTTTAAAGTGCTTGTATATTTAAGAGCTGCACGGGCAGCGCATGCTTACATACGGGCATAGATTTTAATGCTATCAGTTATGCTTAGTTGACACTTATGAAGAAGTTGGAAGAGCAAGCCAGTATCTGACGTCTGAACACTCCATAGATGTTGGGAAAGAGGCTGAATCAAAAAGGGCAGTGAGTGTTCAGAGTGCTTCACTGACATGGGAATGGGTGTCAGTACAGGAGACCTTATTTCTATTCTTAACTGCCATTAACTTACAGTGTGAGTTTAGGCAAATCACTTTCGCTCTCTGTGCACACTTTACCTCATCTGCAATATGGGGTTAATTATGTTCACCAGTCTTTGTAAACGTACTCTGACACATTTAGCTTTTTTCATCTATAGAAGAGCTAATTTAAAAGCTCATTCTTCTCAGCCTCAGTATTTCCTGAAAAGAATGCAAATATACACCGAATCAAAAATGAATATGCAATAACATATACCCAATATTTATATATACGGTTAAGGTGTACAATTACACATAAAGAAAGATTATTATAAGAACAGATTAGAAAAACTAGTGGCATGCCTCAGCATAGCAAATAATTCATCACTGCAATGTCATTGATATCTTGCATGCAGTTAGTGGAATAACTAGTATCAGATGCTCTCAAGATGGGATTCTGGACTATTCAGTTGAGTACTAAAGATCTGTGTTAGTTGGAGCAGTCCTTTTCTGGATATTTTCTGGACAAGAGAAGATTGTTCAGAGAAGGCATATAAATTGGTACAATAATTTAAAATTTGTATAATCTGTCCAGTTTTTATTTGTCCATTTTATGCCCAGAATTTACCAAAGAAGGCATGTTTAATTGTTTCTTAATCTGTTATTGAAATTGTGAAGAACTTTATTAACCAAATATGTCCTCATAACTTAGTTTATATTTAGAAGCCAGTACTGCATGGTTTTGAACTTTATTCATCATTAGAAGATACTCTAGGACTTCTGTTGCCTTCCTATATCTTAAAATCACAGACTTCATTTCTTCACCTAATCAGCATATTCAGAAATCCTAGGCTGCATCGCACCATATGTCTTTTGTACTGTAATCTGTTTACAGGGCACTTGCTTAATCCAAATAGAGAATAATAATTAATACCTTGCATTTTTCATCCAAGGATCTAAAAGTTCTTTACCAAGATGATTAAGGATTATTATCCCAACTTTATAGATACAAAAAGAGATTAATTGACTTTGTCAAGATCACACAGAAAGTTAGTGTAAGAGTCAGGGACAGAACCCAGGTTTCCAGAACCCCACTGACTGCGGCAAACACCAGATACCATGCTTCACACTGTGAAGGCTGAAAATTCCCTCTTATCCACACCTCTGCACCCAAAAGGGGTTTGGAGCTAAATGGTACATTTTACAGAAGTGCACAAACTATTTTTACAACTGAAAACTATTATGATTCTGTTACAGCGTGAATGTCAAAATCCTTTACAACTATTTAATATATGTAAATGAATTAAAGATACGTAAATGAAGTAGGAATCTAAGTGGAGGAAACATTTCATCTAATGTACTGGAGCTCAACCTAACCTTGTAAATGTTATTTTGTTTCGGAATAAGAATGTACCTGTTGCTATTAGAATGAAGTGAACAAACAGACATATTATTGCTGGGTTTTCTTTTTGCAGCCATGTACTTTAAATAGTATTGTGCCTTTAAATTACCATTAAAGCCAGTTCACTAGCAATAACATAATTCACAGCTGTCTAGAATTATAATTTTGCAAGGCAAATATGTTCATTTCTGGCTCAAGTAGATATTTTAATATACAAGATTGGGCAAAAGCCTGTAAACACACTTTAAATATTTTCAATAAAATAAATAATTTTTACAGAGCTTAATTTTCTTCATTGTAATAGGTTGATAAGGATGCTTTGGATATTCAAATCAATGATAAGAAGATTCAAGAGGCAAATGAGAAAGCACGACATGAAACAATTGGTATATTTATTGCTATACAAATAATATAATTTAATATTAATATATGTAAACATTTGCACTCTGTTTTGCAGTCTTTTCTCACCTTTTTAAATGTTTCCAACAGTCTTTTCCTGAGTATTTGCTGCTATGGAAATGTAGGCCACGATGTTAAAAATAAGTGCCAAAAGCTAGGCACCCCTGTAACTGGCCTGAAGACAATGGAAGCTGTTGGATTCTCAGTGCTTTTGAAAATCAGTTTAATTTAAAGCATATCAGTAGTCCCAATGAATTCTGTACTTAAAGTTAAGCTTATGCATAAAACATTACAGGATCAAACTTTAGATCCTTTATGCACTCATTTTGAAAACCTATAGGAATCTCCTACTGTTGTATCAGCGAATAAAGATACATATGCATTAAAATGGGAGTAGTTATCTGAGCACATTTGTATTTTCTTAGTCCACATTTGATTTCTAAATGTAAATTAATTTCATAAACCTTGTGCATATGTGAGCACATGACTAATTATGTTTTCTCTCTTAATTCAGACATATTTTTATTTTTTTATATCACCTTTGAAACCTGTTTATTTTTGTATATCACCCTTGAAACAATATCTATGTTCACTTGAGAGAGAAAAGATTTTTTTTCCCCACATTAAGTAAATATTGCCATACCTACTGAGCTGAAAGTTCCACTAACGTTCATGGGAATTTTCCATCAGTAAGAACTTCAGGGTTTAGCCCACTCTTTATATTTGGAGATTATATATATATATATATATATATATATATATATATATATATAATAATGTATATGCTACATGCCATTAGGCAAGTGTATTTTAATTAATCTGATTCTGGGAAGAGGGGTGTAAAGTATTCATCAGTTTGCTTAGGGATGGTGGTACAGTTCTGCTAATATTAATAGAACCCATGCCATTGAAGCATATACATCACACTAACTCTTTACTCCTAGAGGTGATCATAATGGACAGCTACTTATGTATAGAATGTTTTTGTTAGATACATGAATTGTCTAAAACAGGGTTACGAGTAGGAGCCATTGCTGAGTCAGGGGATGTAACACACATAATCATGTGGACCACATCCCCTGAGCCATCCTGGCTGGAATGCCTCTGTATGGTTTAATTTGCAAAGGACACACAGAGTAACCTCTCTGTGTTAAGAGTTGCCAGAATGTAATAGCCAGCTTCTGCTCTGCACTGCTGCTGCTGGTCATGATTTTCCTTGCAGGCACTGATTCACAATGTCTACCAGGATTTGACCCTGTAGGTAACTTCTAGAACACATGTATTCTGGCAGATGCAATGCTATTGTGAATTATATTTAAACTGTTAAAGTATGTACTCTGTGGTACTGGATGAGTTGCAGTGTTTGAACTAGAGGTCGGAATTAACAATAACGCTCTAAAAAGCAATGGTATATTCCAGTATTTTTTCCAAGCTATTTCATTGGTGGTACATCATTTTAAAGCTCTGATGTGTTGTTTTTATGGTTTCTTGTGTTCCTAATAAGTAGCTATTTTAGTCATTACTGCAAATTAGTAGTGGATACTGAGTAGTTGATGTATAGTACCTATGACTGATATGTTACAACAAAATGTTGTAAACTAAACCTATGTATATTTTGATCATATTTTCCAACAACTTTCTGATGCCAAAGGTGATTTTTAAAAATTGAAAGGTTTTATAATTTAATAGCACTTTCAGCTTAGAAAAATCATTTACCAGCTTTGACCTCCTAAATGGCTTAAGTCTAGTAGTTTAAAGATTTATTTTCTAGTCATTTTATCAAGATCACATTCTTTGTTTTTAAAACCCCCTGTGCATTTTGAATCTCATTGTTTTACCTTGTTTATAATCTTTCTGTAGCTGCTGAAATGGAGCAAAATGACAAGATCATCTGTATGTTGGAAGAAAGACAGAAACAGGACATTAGAAACCTAAACAAAGCTGTCACTGAGTTTCAACAGAATTTTCAGAAGCCAGAAACTCGGCGTGAGTTTGATTTGTCTGACCCACAGGCCCTGAAGAAGGATGCCCCTGCTCGTCTCTCTGACAATGACCCTCGCTGTACTGTGTCTGGCTTGCAGAAGTTTCTAGGAGAAGATTTAAAGCATGATCAGAGGGTGAAATTTCAAAAGGAGCAGTCAAGAGAATGGTCTCTACAGCAACAGAGAGACTGGAAGAATGCATTAGCAGACCAGAAATTTGCAGGTAACAAATGAAGGTAGAAGTTTGATTTTCATGCTCTTTTTTCCAAATTGTACCATGAATAATTCACAAAACTGTAGAATAGCTCATTATGCCAGTTTGTGATGTAGGAATATTTCAGTGTATTCAATACTCATTTCATAAAAGTGCTGTAGGAATTTTAACTTCACATAGATAAACACTAGAGATTGACAAAAAGGAATTTAGTTTAATGTCTCAGTTAATGTACCTGTATTGAGAACTTATGATGATCCCATAAATTTCTAATCTTCTTTTCCCATATACACCTCAAATGAAGAGACTGGATGGTTTAAAAAAATCTTGTGTATTTTGAATGTTTGATTCAATGAAGTCAAGGTACTTGTTATGCTTTCATACTAATGTTACAATAGATAAAATGTAGCTCTGATTTATTTTTTAGTTTCTGTCCTGAAAAAAGTGTTTTCTTGAGATAGTTACAGTATTTTTTAAACTTTGCTCAAACAAGTTTTAAGCAAACAAGTCTAAGAAATTTGCTTCATTTTTTACATTTCTAATGTGGGTTGCTTGAGATATGGATTTACTGACTCATTAAACATTCTATGATGACAAACCATAACCATGGAATTTGGAAAGGGATACATGAGGCAGCTTTCTATTTAATGTTATGTGAATAGTTCATCAACCAACAACTGTTTGAAAATGACATTTACATATGCATGAAGGATAAGCTTGTATTAACTAAATTCCGTTTCAATCTAATTTAGAGGATCTCCATGACAAGAACAGGATAGACCTTGATCAAAAGGCCATGGAACTACAAAGAATAAATGTAGAAACTAGACGAGCTGTTTGTGCAGCTACCAAGGATTTTAATAGAACCCAGGTAAATTAACATTGGTTATAAAGAGGAAGGAAAATAAGTTGAGCAAAATTTTTTTGATGTCATATAGCAAAGTACAAAGAGTAATGATGTTCCCGCAAAGATTTGTCAGCAATTGAGTTCCAATGTTATTTCAGTAATCAGAAAATATGTTTTATGCACTTCTCTAAAGATATCCTCTGCCAGCTTCTAGGAGCTGGCAGGGGAAAATGTCTGCATAGATCTGGAGCTTATGCTCAGTCTCACTAAAATCTGTCAACATCCAGTGTACTAAGGCCACTGTATTTTGTCTCTGGGTGGTTCATTCTGCTCTTTAAAATCAGATCCATCTGCTACTATGATGTTAAACTCCCCAGACACTACACAAATTATGAAAAATCAGAAGCTTTCTGATAGCCATATGCAGGGCAGCATGGCACCCTTTGAGGAGAGGAGCAAGTCTACAGTAGACCTGGAGCAAATCTACAATATGCTAAAGCAGAAACCTGAAGAACAGATCCTGCTTATGAAAATATCAGAGGATATATCTAAAATAAAAAATCATAAGTGAAGCACACTCAGTCAGTTTGCATAAGCTCCAGGATCCGGGAGGCAGAAACTAGAATCTCTACCTTAGAAGACAGTATGGACTCTGTTGTGATCAATACACACCAACCACATCTGATCCAAAAGCCACAAAATAGAATCAATTATCTGGAAGGCCAGTCCAGAAGAAATAATTTGGGAGTGGCTGGGTACCCCGAAGAAGTGGAAAAAGACAGATCAGTAGAATTTTTGTATAAGACACTACTTGAGATTCTTTCCTTATACCTAGACACAGAGCTGAATATAGAAGAGCCCACCACGCCTAGACCTCAAACCCTCACTAATTCCAAGCCAAGCATTTATATTAAATATTGTAAAATACAATCTGAAAGAATCCATTCTTTAAAAAAAGCTTGAGAAAAAGGAAACCTCAGCTGGAAGGGGCATAAAATAATTATATTTCCCAATTATAGGCCAGGACTTAACTGAAAAAAGAGCCCTGTTAAATAAGTCAAGGAAACTGGCCAAGGAGAAAGGATTGACCTTTTTTATAGCCTTCTCAGCTATTTTTAAGATCAAGGGGGATAGTCAGGCCCTTAGTTTCTCTAAACCAGAAGAAGCAGAAAACTATATTGGTTCTATATAAAAAACAGACAAACTTATGTTGCCATGGGATTTACCTTTTGCTTTTCAACACTTGTGGTTCTGGGTTGTCATCAGAAGTGAAGCAATTCAGAGAAGTGCCCACCTCACCTCTGTACCTCCCATATCGTCCATCATGCCTATATTTAAAGCCAGGCAGAACCACCAGACATTCAGACTCAGATCAGCACACCACATCCTACAAAGCAAGAATCCAGACCAACCTAGCTCCAGTAGAGACAGTAACTATATCCTATCCACTTTTTGAGACTCCAGAATTCATTGCATTGCTTAACAAACTATACAGACAGCAGTTGGTCATCTGTCAATCCAGATCTCCTGACTTCATTTCTAATAATGGTTATGGGTTTTTTTTCCCTATTGGTTTTGTGGCTCCGCGGGAAGAGCAATTGGGGTGGGAAGGGTCGCTGTCTCATTGCCTTACTCAACAATTTTAAGAACAACATACTAGTAACATATTCCGTCTGATTTGAAGATGTTGATATTGGGTGACATGCACAGGGATGAAGGCATTTCACTACTTATGGGTCTTTAAAGAACTGGCCATTGGAGGGCCATACACTAGGATTTTGGACCTACCTGTCTATAGAAGGTAGTAAAGTAGTTTCTTGTTTCTTACCCCTAATTTTTCCCATGGTGCCCAAGCAGATATTTGTCTGGTAGGCCTCTAACCTCTGGTTCATAGTTATGTATTTTAGCCCAGAAACCCTATTTAAAATATACTCACCCATGTTCATTTCCCTCCCCCTCCCCTCCTCCAGTTATCTCCTGCCTTTTTTCAGAGGAGAGGTGGAAAATTAGGCATATTCATATATTTTGCATTTGATGTGGAGCAGAGGGTCTGTGTTCATTCAGGCTAGTCCTCTAACTTCCTGATCTTTTATCCCTCTCTGACATGAGAGTATTGGTCTCTCACACCTTTGCCTTGTCTTACAGCCCCCATCCTACCTCCTCTTCACTCTTTCTTATCCACTTAACCTGTTGCCACTCTAGCGTCTCTTCTCCATCTATACACCTTATGCACTTTTCTTGGTATCCTTCAACCTGGACTTCTCACCCTAGGTGTACTTCCAAGTTTTAGTGGGCACAGCATAAGATATTTGTTGGGATACGTCCCCCCACGAGTACCTGTGGCTAATTTATTTAAATGTGTTTCTTAGAACAGAAAAGGAATTGGTAACTCTATAAAAAGGAAAAAAATATGACTCAATTAAAAAGGTTTAATATTCCTCCAGAAAACCCACCCTCACTGAGTCTGAGGTGAAAAAAGCTTTAAAAAGGCTGGATTGGTAGAGGTGTTTTTAGCTATTAAGCAGCCAAGTCTGGGATGAGGGGGGTATCAATCCTGTTCAGTGAAACCTGAAAAAACACACAAATCCTATCAATTAAGAATCTTCCCTCTGCGCCTTATCAGTTGTTAAAGTTCATATCACCAGCATTACATACATTCTTGTAAATGTTTATGACTCCATCAAAGATGATTCCTCCTTTTTCAATCAGTTATTTTCAAAATCGACTCCTTCCTAGAAAATCTGATTATAGCAGGGAACTTCAGCAAAGTGTTAGAAGTGCTTTTGGAAAGGTCAAGCAGACCTTAACAATCCCCATCCTCGACTAAGAAGGTTAATATTATCCAGATGGAGGAATTGGGACATAAGGAGGCAGCAGCACCCTAGATGTAGAGACTATACCTTTTTCTCAACTCCACACTACACATAATCACAGATCAATTATTTTTGGCAACAGGTAGCTTGGTAGTTCTGTTGTTAACAATGAAATAAAAGCCATTATGATCTCTGATCACGCCCCCATGGTATTGTAGGTCTCATCTGAAAAACTGGACTACTGGAAGATGGAGGTTAATACTCCACTTTGCTACTAGATACAACTGAAAAAGTGTGTGGGGGGGGGAGAAATAAATTTTTTCTTTGAGACAAACAATCCCCTGGTCTCCTGAGTAATCTTGTGGAATATTTTCAAGGCATACTTAAGGAGCAGGATAACAACCTACTCTTTCCACAGAAAGAGAGCCAGCCAGCCAGAATTGATTAATTTAATGGAAAAGCTCAAGAATGCAGAACTCAGCTATGCTGATTATCCATTTTCAGATAAACTCTGAAAGGTGACCAATGTCATATGAAATTAATAAAATAACCTCCATTCAGGCTGAATTTTGTTTGTTTAAATTAAAACAAGGCATACTGGGAATCCATCAATAAAGGTGGGAAGTTATAAGCACATAGACTTAGAATGAAATCACTAAAAACTAAAATCTCCCTCATTTCACTTAAGTCAGGGTCAGATACTCATGAATCTAAAAAATTATTAATAACAAATTCTTTAGATTCTACCAGTGCTTGTTTAGATACTCCTGTGGAATTTGGCACCAAAAAAAATGAAATTCTGTGCACCATATTTTAAAATTCTCTAAAATTCTGCATATTTTATTTGTCAAAATAACACAATATAATCATGCCAGTTTCAGTTATGTTGATAATTTATTTCAAAATACCTGTCAGCAAGTACATCTGTAACAATACAGACAACAAAAAAGATTCAGGGAATATTTATTGACCAATAGATTCATTACTACGCATATTCATACAGAACTTTGAGTAATAATTCATTTAAACTACAATATAGAAACATATTTCCTGCACCCCTCAGAAGCAGTGCAAAAGCTTGGGGGAGTCAGGGGTAACAGAGCAGCTGAAGGAGAGGGAAGTAGTTGCTAGGAAGGGGCCTGGGTGTGAACCTGGAGGGTTTGGGGATGTGGGTGGGAGACTGTGGAACAGATTGGGAAGGCGGGATTGTTAGGGAGCCACCCCCATGCAGACTGTAGCTGACCTCTAGCCACTCTCATTCAGTCAGGCACATCCGCCCCAGTCCTCATGTGTCCCTGCACACCCTACTCATCACCATGTATCTCTGCACCCCCACTCAGCCACCTCTCTCCCCCCATCCCCATGTGGCCCTGCACCCCACTCCCATTCAGCCCCTACCTCAGTCTGTCCCCCTCACTAGCCCTTCTGAACCCCAGTCTATGTCTACCTCAGCAGCCACATGTGCCCTATGCTGTTTGTCTCCCCCTATCCCATGCCTCCTGACCTGGCCCCACAGGCAGGGTGCTGTAAGGAACACAGCTTCTTTTCCCTGTCTGCAGCTGGGGCTGCTCCTGCCTGAGAGCCTTATCAGCTACTCTGTGTACTGGTGCCACAGTGGCCCCTGGTGGGAGAAAAGTATAATTGCAGCACGTCTCTGACTATTTTCTGCAGAGAAAAAATTCTTCAGTGCACATGAATTCTGCATATGTGCAATGGTGCAGAATTCCCCTAGGAGTAATTTAGAGGAGGACCCCTGATGATCAGTTACTTGATTAATACATCCCCAATCAGCAATTCCCCCAGCCAATAGAAGAAGTTTGGTCTCCTCTACATTGCTGTATAATCTGATTGTGGTTTTTGAGTCCAGGTTAGGTAGCTAATAAAGATAAGAGAAAGTTTTGTTGAAATAAACAAAAAATAGTCCTGTATAGCTACAGATATCTGCTCTGCCAAGATTCTCACTCCTGGATCTTAGCTTGCTATCGTGAGGCAGTTGGAATTCCCAAACTCTTGAAGATTTTTGGTCCCTCAGGCAGCAGTAGTGGGGTAGAGCACTGCTGAACTTAACCATTATCTTTGGTACTTTCCAGTCCCTTTCTTCTTGATTTCAATCAGCAAAGAAGCCCCATGCAGAAGCTGCATCTCTCCTGTTGCGACTCCTACCATTTTCAATGGCATGCTCGTAGCTCATTAGGTATTCTTTCTGCATCCATGTCTTCCAGCCAGGTCCAAATGTCTTTTATATTGGTTTTGTGAGATCATTTGCCTCAGGCTCTTTGGTGAGTGCTCAGCTGCAGCACTTTGACTCTTACACTCCTTTGTGGTACTTCACCACCTGCCTTGGCACTTGGTTGCCTCAGTCTGCAACACCTTAGTGCCTGTTTACGTGTGTTTAATGCCTGCCTTGGCATATTGGTGCCAATATTTGTTGGCACTTGGTGCCTGCTTTTGTATTCCAGAGCCTCTGTTTGTGGTACTTCAGTACTTGTGTTTTGCATGTTTCTGGAACTTCCTTGGTTCTTTTGGTGTTAGTTTTTGTACATGCTTCAATATCTACTTCAGTTCCTCTGTATGGTGCTCCAGCAATTTACTTTAGTGCCCTGATACACCATCTCTTCAACTCAGCCTCACTGCTTTCTCTTGTTTTGCACTGTGTTTGCAGAACAGTCTGTTGAGCACCTAAGGAAGAAGGAAACAACTCGCTGGCTTCTAACATGTCCTTCCAGGAAAGCTTGGTCAGTGATGGACAACCAAGCCCATTGCATTGTTTGCTTTGGAGTTAACTGTGAAGTTAAGGGCCCCAATTATGCTTCTCAAGCCAAGGACTGCCAAATAATGGTGCATACTGTATTTTCCTTCAGTCACATACAAGAGTAAAATGACTTTGTCCATCTAGTGAACTTTCATCTGGGGTGCCCCTTTGAGGGCTAATTTTCCCCCTATATAAGTCTTCAAAACCTTGGAGGTGTCTTTCCAAGGATCTTGTGACAATGTCTGGTGATAGGTAGATGCAAAAATCAGTGCTATGGCAGCTCCAGTATCAAGCTCCATTCTTGTAGGAACTCCTTCAATTGAGGGTGTGAGCCAGATGCCATCTCTGACACCAGCTTGTGATAATACATATTGTGCTGGTTCTTGATCAGTGTAATGAGAGCTCTTGTCTTTTTCCACATTATGAATATCCAGCTTTCATCCTTTTTAGGTTCACCCTTCCAAGAGGTCGTCTTGGATGTACAGTTACCCTGTGTTGCCGGTTGTTGAACTGTGCAATAGGTCACAATAATGTGTCCTTTCTTCTGGCATTTTCTGCAAATAACCTGGCATGCCCTGCAGTCCTTTTAAGCATGAGTAGTTTTTGCACAGTGGCCACATGGAAATTCCATACTTTCTTGTGACCCTCTGTCTTGCCAGTGCAGGAGGTAACTTTCCAGTTCACATAATTCCAGAGAATTCTTTCTTAAGGTCTCTATGGCAACAGCTTCTTCAACAGTCTTCTTGAATATAAGTGCTAATACTGTCAGCACTTCTTCCAGGCCTGGTCATTGCATTATCCAGAGACTAATAGGTCACATAGGGCATCACTTAATGTTTGTCCAAACTAACAGTGCTCTGACAGTTTATTTAGAACAGCAATAAACTGCTCTACCCACTCTTCACTCTTCTGATCTCGCTGATGAAACAGATATTCTGCTATCATTGATGGAATAGAAGAAAAATGTTCCTGCATTGCCACTGTAATTACGGTGGATGCGGCAGTTCTGGGCATAGTGAAGATGGCCATGCAACAGTCCATATGCCTCTGGACCCATCATTGTCAGCAAAGTTGAAACTCTTTGTCCATCTGGAATGGTGTTGCAGGTTATGAATTACTCAAAACATTCAAGGTACACCACCCATGATTTACGGTTGTCATCAAACTCATTAACATTGCCCACAAAAGGTTCCATTTCACTGCTCTCATGTTGAACTTCATGCCTCCTGGAAATTTCTTCCACAGGGAAATTCTCTCTTCCTTTTTTTTTTTTTTTTTTTTTTAAACTGTGCACTATCTGCTGGCTGTGTGCTTATACTGCAAAATGGAGAATTCTTCCTTTGTCTGCACTGGGCTCCCTCTGCTAACTATAGACTCAATGGAAGCTAAGCTCCTCCTCTGCTTGCCTGATTACACCTGATCAACAAAAATAGCTGCTTCCCCTTCACTGCTCTGAACCGTTACGGCAGTAATTGCAGTTTTTTTATCCTGTGTTGTATCTTTATTTTGCCTAATTCCTCCTGCAGGAGCAAAAGCAGCAGTCTGTTACCCTGTGCCTCTAGGTGAACTTTGTCCCCTTTTTCAAAGTATTATCCTTTGCTTATTTTTTCTTCTTCTTGTTCGGGCAATGGAAGCCCTGGATACTTGTGGGGATAGAAGGTCCTCCCCTCCAGTGTTGTATTTCTAGACCCAGCAGACAAGAAGTTAGACTTTCCTTGCTGATCCCTCCCATCTTCTACTCCTTGTAGGCTTTCTGCTTTCTCTTAATCACCTGTCTGAGATGCTTGATCCAGCTTGGTCTACAACTCTTGCCTATGAATTTTTTCCCCTTCCACGGGATGCAGGCTTCAGATGGTTCCTGCAACTTTGACTTGAAGTAATTCCAAGCCTCCTCCACCTTTACATCCATGAGTTCTTCAGTTCAGTACATTTCCCCAATTAATTCCCTTAATTTTTTAAAATTAGCCTTTTTGAAGTCAAAGATCCTAGTCACAGATCTATTTTTGTTTATCCTTCCATTTAGTTTGAACTGAATTAGCTCATGGTTACTTGAACCAAAGTTGTCCCCTAGAACTAGTTCTTTTATGAGGTCCTCACTATTCACCAATACCAAATCTAAAATGGCATCCTGTCTTGTTGGTTCAGTAACTATTTGGTGAAGGAATCTGTCAGGTATCACACCCAGGAAAATCTGGGCCCTATTATCCGCTAGCACTTGTGCTCCAGCCTATGTCTGGGAAGTTAGTCTCCCATAATCACACAGTTCCCAGTAGTATTTATTTCATTAAAAGCCTTAAAGAGGTCTTTGTCCATGTTCAAATCAGATCCTGGTGGTCTGTAGCACACCCTAAGCACTATCCTAGGGGAAACTCTAGTAGTTTTCTTCCCCAATGTGGTTTTTACAGACAGACAGACTCTGTGTTATCAACTCCATCACTTCTAATTTCTTTACAGTCTACCTTATCATTGATATCCAATGCTACTCCACCACCTTTGCCTTTATATCTGTCTTTCCTAAACAGCACATACCCTTCAGTACTTGTACACCAGTCATGACTACTATTCCACCATATTTCTGTTATCCCTATAATATCTGGTTTCACTTCCTCTACCAGTAGTTCTAATTCCTCCATTTTGTTACCCAGGCTCCTGGCATTGGTATACAAACATCTTAATTTTTGCCGTTTGGCTTCGCTCGTGTTCCTTACCTGATTTGGCCCAGTCATTCTACTGCCAATATCGCCGGTTAGACTGGTATCTATACTGCCCTTCCTCTTAATGCCCATTCTACTCGCCACTGCTGTGTCCTTACTTACTTCATTTTCCTCCCTCCCAATGCTAAAATCGGGCATGGAGATTACCTGGGCATCTCCCCCCAACTCCCTAGTTTAAAGCTCCCTTAATCAGTTGTCCCAGCCTCCATCCTAGAAGTGCATTTCCCTCCCCACTCAGGTGAAGTCCATCCCAAGAGAATAGTCCTCTGTCCATGAATGCCTCCCAGTGACCATACATCCCAAAGCCCTCCTTATAGCAGCATTGCCTGAGCTATTTGTTGATCATCAGAATCTTGTCACACCTTCGTTGTCCTCCTGTAGGGACAGACAGAAGAATCCCACTGAAGATTACCTAAGCTTCAATTTCCTTAAGAGTCTTTCCAAGCCTGGCATAGTCTCCTCTGCCCGCCTCATAGTCTTCCTTGCCCTCCTCTGATATGCTCCAGCAAGAATCTAGCTATATTATTTATATCCACATGAAGGACAATCAGTGGATTCTTTCCCACTCCCATTAGAATCCTCTTCAGCCTCAGGTCCACATCCCTATCTTAGCACCCAGCAGACAGCACACCCTTCTGTTCTCTGGATCAGCTCTGGTTACAGGCCCATCTCTTCTTCTCAGGAGAAGGAGACCTGCCTTTTCCTGGTCCCAGTGTGATTCTCCAGCCTATTCCCTGTTCTTTCTGGCAGCAAATTCTCTTGTCTTCTATTCTCCTTTGCAATCCTCTGTAACTATTCCTGTATCCTCCTGGGGCTCTTATTTGGTGGTATATCCATTGGCTCATCCACTCTTTGTACAGGACTAGCTGCTCTTCTCTTCTTCCTTGCCCTCCTGCCTTCAGTAAACACATGCTGTTCCCCCTCTTCATTTTCCAACTATGCAAATTAGTGCCTGAGCTCTATTTCTCCTTCACTAGCTGGTGTTTTCCTCTGCCAGGTTCTCGCAGTCACATGCCTCCACTGGCCACTTTCCTCACCCAGCAGTCTCCCCTCAGAGTTCACTGGTCCTGCTTCTAACTGCAGATCTGAGCTTTTCCCTTCAGCTTCCTCCTTCCTTTTCTCCCTCATCTGCTCAAACCCCCTTCTAAAATCAACCAGAGTTTCCACCTACATCTCCAACCCTCAAATCTTCTCTTCCACAAGTTCTATGAGGAAGCACTTCATACAAATGAAGCCCTATTGAGGTACCCCCTCCGGGTTCATGTACATCCCATATCTTCCACATCTAGTCATCTTCATTGTCTCTTCCACTGCTTGAATGACTACCACTACTGCCTCTGTATCTGGCATAGCCTTTCCTCTACTTCCTGTCAGTGAGAAACACAAAAATAAAAAACCCACCAAAACAACCCCAACAATACCAGAACACCACACACTCCCTCCCAAACTCCCACTCAAACTCCCATGTTTAGTTGTGTTTGCTAGTTCCTATGCTGCTGCCTGATTGAGTGGCTGCCTTTATAGACCCCCTAATTAGGGAAGCCCCACCACCTAATTAGGGTCAGCTGATCTCAGTGTACTACCCAGTACCAGCTCCTGCAAACTGAAGGGGAAAAAAAAACAACAAACAAAACAAAAACAAAGATACACAACTCCACAAAACTCACGCACTGCCCCTACGGCCCACTCAAACTCCCTGTTTTCAACTATGTTTGCTGCAACTGATGACTGATGTGTCTAAAGTTCAACTCTGCTGCCACTTTTAATTTGATTTGCTTGATTTATTTTAATCTCTCTAAAAGCTGAAATTTCTTTCTTGAGGTAAACTGGAGTATACCTTTTTAGCATGGTGTGGCTGAGTTGCTGCACCATCATGCCCTTTCTTGTCTGGGTGTGGCACAACAGCAATTTTTGCCTCAGTTTCTGCCACCTTCTTTTGACGTACTTGGGCCCTAGAGTGTCCTCACCCTCTGGCCAGACCACTTTACCAAGTCCAGCCACTTCCACCACAGTGTCCAGCAAAATATATACTACCCAACTCAGCAGGCAGTCGCCGTGGCGAAGGAGTGCCCTGCTGCTGCTTCTCCCTGGTTCAGTCAATCCCCTGATCCAGGGCACACTCCTCCCCTTGCTCAGGGTTTCCGGCAGGCTCCAGCTCATTAGGATTCCAGTCTTAGGCTTCCAGCTTGACCCCAGAGAAGCCTGTCTGGTCTTTCTCCATCTCAGCCTTCTTTGCAGGCTGCTTCCAAGGGAGAGGGCACTTCCTACCTTTTCTCATTTACTCTCCTCCCCCATCAGGGCTCACCTAGCTCTTTATAGAGACAATACTCTACCCCAGTTGAGGTTTATTTCCAGCACCCTTCAGGTGCACCCAGGCTGATTAATTGGCCTCTGAGGCCCATATTAACCCATTTACAGTGGGGTAAACACCCCATCACACAGAAGTTAACATTTTTAGATTTAAAATACGCTTTTACAGGATCTAAGTTAAAACTACAACTTGTTAAATAGTTCTATAATTCTAGTTCTAAAATAAGATTGATAGAGGGAATGTCTACATTAGAAACATAAGTGGACCTATATTAGGTCAATCTACAGCCACTGCAGTAATTACTGTGGTGATGCATGCCCACACTACTCTCTTTGGGTCGGTGGTGCGTGTCCTCACCAGGACCACTTCCACCAACATAAGAGGGGTAGTGTGGAGAACTGGTTCCACAGCTCTGCTGGCAGCTCCCTGCTGGGAATTCAGCTGCCCCATGGGCTCCCAGCGGGCTACCCCTTCCCCCACTCCCTGTTCCTCGCCAGGAGCAGGTAGGAAGCTGCCCGGGGCTTCTCACCCCCAGGGAGCAGGATCCAGCTGCCCCACCTTCTGAGCCTCTGACCCCCACCCCTCCCCTGGGAGCCAGGCAGCCTTGTCAATTTCAAAGCTCCAGCAAGGAGCCATGAAATTGACCCGACAGCCAACCTTTCCAGCAGGGGGCCAGCTGCCCCATCTTCTCACCCCAACTCCCAGCTGGGAGCAGGGTCCATTTTCTCCCTGGTTCCCAGCCAGGAACAGGGTCCAGCCATCTGGCTTTCCATGAGAGTGGGGAGCAGCTGAGTTGCTGCCCAGCTTTCTTGTCAATTTCATGGCTCCTGCCAACAGCCCATGTAAGGAATGTACCCTAACTACACCAACACAAGCCTTACGCTTTTTGTGGAAGTGGAGTTATTATGTTGGTGTAGTAGGGCACTTACATCGTCAGGAAGAAGGCTGTAGTGTAGACATTGACATTATTAGGTTGACATAAGCTGCCTTACCTCAATTTAACTGAGCAGTGTAGATCAGTCCTCAGATACTTACTTTTTTATTACCTCATTTACAAATATGTTGTGTGATTTTTCTTATTGTATACTTTGCACAATTCACTTAAGCCATTTGTTGTTAATATTCTGGGAAACAAAAATTAGTCAAGCAAGTAGAAGCTATATATTTTTGAAAACAGAATGAGCACATTCTTCTGTTATTTTATTTATACTGCTTTCCTTTTCAAATATTTCTTCTGCATTGAGCTAATCAGGCTTTAACCTGTACAGGTTGTTCTCTGTTTGAGGTAATAACTATCCTATATATACTTCGAGGCCTCTGGTTAAACTGTTCTTTTCAGTCTCAAAGTTTATTAGCCCAGCATGTGGTAATTACCAGGTTAACAGGAAGCTATTTCAAGTTATTATATTGCTCTTTCTTCCTTTTGCCTTAGTCCTCTGAGAGGCCACTGTCCAGAACAAAGAAGTTCGACTCGGCTTCTGGCACTGTTCATTGTGTCACTACTTTTAACGTTAGTCTTCTTGCTAGCTCCCTCCCATAGAGGAAATTTTATCTGACTTTCTTCCCCAATTAAGAGCAACTGCTTGAAAATTAAGTCATATTTAATGTCTGAAGTTATGTGGGATGATGTGAGAGAGAAGAATCAAAATTTGAGAGAAGCATGTTTGTAGTAGGCATGATACTAGGAGTTTGAAGAGCACAGAGATTGATAGTAGCCAGAGTTGAGTGATTTGCAGACGACATACATCATTTGAATATATGTGAAATATTAGCATGTGATCATGTAATTGAAGACTATTGTAATGCATTCACACAGGGAAGTACAGTTAAGGTTAAATGAGCAAATTTAATGTTGGCATTTCCTGATTTTTGAATGATTAATCATGAAACCCACATAATTTTTGTATGGAATATAATGTTTGAACTAGAAATTGAGAATTATGAATTTTGTTCTGTTTTGTTCCATGTGATGTCTGACATCTGACTAACAAGTCGATGTTAGCATGCTTGACTGCTTGTTCTGTCTGTGAATAAATGTAAATTAATTTTGATATAATTCTGGCATCCGTTTTACAACATACAGCTAGTTCTCCAAACTGCTTTCGGGCTAAGCTATGAAAGCAATAATGGGACCTCCTTTTGGATTTTCAGCATTCTTAAATCTATATGAACATAGTGCAATTGGATGATGCATTTGACAATCACATGCAGTTTGGAAAGAAAATTCAAGGATAGAATGTTAGATGCATTAACTTTCTCAGTATTAAATCAGTATTTTCTGTATTTAAATAAAATTACCTCTGCTTTCTCCTCCCAAATCCACTTTTTTTTTTTAAGGCTGCAGAATTTGCAGAAAGAAAAATGCTAGAAAAGCATCAGGAAGAAGAAGATAATGTGGCTGAAATTTCCAACCTCCTTCGGGGAGACTTACTTTCTGAAAACCCTGAACAAGCAGCCAGTTCCTTTGGGCAACATCGTGTGATTACTGATCGATGGAAGGGAATGAATCAGGATCAGCTTATGGCAATACGTTACACTCAACAGCAACAAGTTCTGGAGAAACTGGTATGCAAGGCCATTTGCTTATCTGTATTATTAAATGGACTAGTAGTATAGGCAGAGCTAGTAGCACTGCTGATTATTAAGGTTGCTTGACACTTCCCATTATAAGATCCTGTTTTCTGTAGCTTTATAACTTTTTAACAGCCCAACTTCAGCTGATTGGGCTAAATTTTTCTATGCAACATGACTTCTTCAGGCAAAATTTGTTTGGAAAGGTTCAGCCAAAATGGTCCAGACATTTCTGAGAGCAAGACTAGAGAAAAATATGTTGTTTTGCAATGTTAAATGCTGGCAACATTTTCTTTGAGAAGCTCTAGCACCCCCATGCTTTGGAGTAGAAACTTGAAATTTGGAAGGGATATTCTTTGTGTCAGGGATGTTCCTTTTGCTGTTCCTGTGAATATCCACTGTAGCAGGGTGGGGGGCAGGGGAGATGTACTCCGCCCTCGTGAGTCCTGCGCTCTTCCGGCCCGGCCGGTGGTGCAGCTGGGGAAGGTGAGCTAGAGGGGTAGGGTGGAGACGGGGGGCCCACTCTGCCCCTGAGTTCTGCTACCTTCCCTTGGGTGCCTGTCTGTGGTCTGCTCCCTGCTTTCCCTGGCTCGAGCCTCTGTCTCCGGTGTTGTGGCAGCAACTGTGGAAGTCCCAAGCTTCTGCAGACTGCAAACTGCCAACTATAAACTCCAAACTCCACCCTCTACACTCCACCCTCTGCCTACCTGAACTGGGGGCTTTCAAGTGCTGGGGCAATCTCCTTGATAGGCCCCAGGTGGCCTAATTACCTTAAAGCAGCCCCACCTGGATCACCCAGGGAATAAGGCTTTGCTGAGCCTGGGGCTAATATATATGCCTTCCAGTACCCTCGCGTAGCCATCTGGTCTGGCCCTGTCACACATCCTCCCCCCTGCTCAATCCCACTGGGTTGGGCAACTTGGGACGCCATGCAGTGAGCCTGGGACAGTCCATCGGCGTTCCTGTGGCGGCAGCCCGCCCTGTGTTGTATGGTGAACTGGAATGGTTGGAGGGACAGGAACCACCGGGTCACCTGCGCGTTTTTCTCCTTGTTACGTTGCATCCACTGGAGTGGGGCATGATCAGTCACCAGGGTAAAGTGACGTCCCAGCAGGTAGTAGCGGAGAGCTTCCATCGCCCATTTGACTGCGAGGCACTCCCTCTCCACGAACGCGTACCTTTGCTCCCTCAGGAGGAGCTTCTGGCTGAGGTACATTATGGGGTGTTCCTCGTCTCCCACCATCTGTGACAGCATCTGTGACTGCGCCACGCCCTACTTCTGAGGCGTCGCTCTGCAGAATAAATTCCTTAGTGAAATCGGGGGCGAGGAGTATGGGGTTACTGCAGAGAGCCGTACGTAGGTCTGTGAAGGCTTCCTCTGCTGCTGGGGTCCATCATACCATATCCGGGCCCCGGGCCTTTATCAGGTCTGTCAGGGGGTGGCTCTGGAGGCAAAATGGGGGATGAACCACCGGTAGTACCCTACAACCCCTAAAAACACTCGGACCTGCTTTTTCCGGTTGGGTCGGGGCCACTTCTGGATGGCTTCCAACTTATTGAGTTGGGGTCTCACCATGCCCCTCCCCAGGACGTACCCGAGGTATCTGGCCTCCACTAGACCGATGGCACACTTGGCAGGGTTCGCAGTGAGGCCAGCCTGCCTCAAAGTATCCAATACATTCTCCACCTTCCTTAGATGCGTTTCCCAGTCAGGAGTGTAAATGACTATATCATCTAAGTATGCAGCAGCATAGTCGGCATGGGGGTGCAACAGCTTGTCCATTAGCCACTGGAAGGTGGCCGGGGCCCCGTGTAGACCGAAGGGGAGGACCATGTATTGGAACAACCCGTCTGGGGTCGAGAACGCCGTCTTCTCCTTTGCCTCTTTAGCTAGAGGGATTTGCCAATATCCCTTGGTCAGATCGAGGGTAGTCAGGAATCGGGCCTTGCCCATCCGGTCCACCTGCTCATCTATATGGGGCATGGGGTATGCGTCAAACTGAGACACCTCGTTCAGCCGGCAAAAGTCGTTGCAGAACCTCGTAGTGCCATCGGGCTTCGGTACTAGCACTATTGGGCTACACCACTGGCTGTCGGATTCCTCTATGACCCCCATCTCCAACATCTTTTCCACCTCAGCCTTAATCTCCTTCCTCTTGGCCTCAGGTACTCAGTAGGGCCTCATCGTGACCCTAGCTCTGGGGTTGGTGATGATGTCGTGCAATACCTCTGTCATTCAGCTGGGGCTCGTCGTAAAGACATCCTGGTATCGGCTCACCATCTCCGATGCCTCGGCCTTTTGGTTCGGGGTTAGGTCGGGGGATATCTTCACTTGTTCAGGTGGCGCTCCTCCTGGGTTAAGGCCAAGCATGCCTCTCGGCTCCTCCAGGGTTTTAATAAGTTGACATGGTAGATCTGCTCCTGCTTCCGGTGCCCGGGTTGTCGTATTTTATAGTTGGTCTCCCCCACAGGCCCAACCACTTCATAGGGTCCCTGCCACTGGGCCAGCAGCTTGCTCTCAGCAGTAGGCACCAGTATCATCACCTGGTCCCCTGGCTGGAATCGCCCAACTGTGGCTAGGCGATTATAGTGGGCTTTCTGGACCCCCTGGGCCTTTTCTAAATGTTCCCGTACAATGGGAGTGACTCGAGCTATCCAGTCCCTCATCTGGAGCACATGATCAATAACATTCCTTCCCGGGGTGGGCTCCTCCTCCCAAATTTCCTTGGCTATGTCCAGAATGCCCCGGGGGTGGCGACCATATAGCAGTTCAAAGGGGGAGAACCCCGTGGAGGCCGGGGGCACCTCCCGAGACGAGATATGGCAATAAGGCGTCCCAGTCTTTTCTGTCCCGGCTTACCACCTTTTTTATCATAGCCTTGAGAGTCCTGTTGAACCTTTCCAGAAGGCCATCCGTCTGCGGGTGGTAGACAGAGGTCCGCAAGGCTCGTACCCATAGTAGGGTGCACAAGTCCTTCATTAGTCTTGACATGAACGGGGTCCCCTGATCCGTCAATATTTCCTTGGGTAGCCCCACTCGAGCGAAAATCTTTACTAGCTTGGTAGCGATCATTTTAGAAGTGGTACTCCGCAAGGGGACAGCCTCGGGGTACCTGGTGGCGTAGTCAAGGACGACAAGTATGTGCTGATGACCCCCTGGCCGTTTTCTCCAGAGGCCCCACTAGGTCCATGGCAATCCGTTCGAAAGGGATCTCAATGATGGGTAGGGGCACTAAAGGGGCCTGCAAGCGAGGCTGGGGGCTATGCAGCTGGCACTCAGGACAGGTGGCACAGTAGCGCCGAATGTCCTCGTATATGCCGAGCCAAAAGAACCTCCGTAAGATTCGAGCCAGGGTCTTCTCTACACCCAGGTGCCCTCCAAAGAGGTGACTGTGAGCTAGGCTCAGCACGGCATTTTGGTGCTTCCGGGGCACGAGTAGCTGCAGTACCTTCTCCCTGCTCATCTCCGTGACCTGGTATAGCAGGTCCCCCTTTACCATGAAATACGGCCCCGGGCCCTGAGCTCTTCCCTCCACAGGGACTCCATTGACCTCAACTACTTCCTTTCTGGCAGTGACATATCTTGGGTCATCGGCCTGGTCTCGGGTGAAGCTCTCCCGTCCCGCTCCTAATTGTCCCATTTCTGGGTGGGCGCCCCCCATTGGCTTTTGGTTCGGTGTGGCTCGGCTTGGGGTCTGCTGTGGGCCCTTCTCTCTGGGCCGCTTCCCCAGCTGCTGCCCAGGTCTGCCTGCCTACCATGACCAGCTTTAACCCCCGGGCCAGGATTCTGGTACTCAAAGCTTTAGCCGCCCTCCTTTCAGCTTTGGTTTTTCAGCTTTTCTCTGGGGCCAGAAATAGATCCGGGGCAATCTCAGAGAATATCGGGGGGCTGGGCATCGGGGGGAAGGGCTACCCCAGCGGTCTCCTGTTCCTCCCCCTCCCCTGACGCCTTCGGAGGCAGAAGAGTCCCAAACCCCGGGAAGTCTCTTCCAATGAGGACGGGATAGCGGAGCCTGGAAACCACTCCTGCAGTCACCCGGGTGACACCTTCCTGCACCTCGATGTCTATGGAGATGGTGGGGTAGTAGCTCACAGCCCCATGGACACACATCACCCCTGTGCGCCTAGCTTGTGCCAATTGGCTGCGCTTCACAAACCTCCCCGAGATGAGCGTAATGGCGCTCCCAGAGTCCACCAGCACCAGGGTCTTCACACTGTTCAACTTCACTGGCCTTGTGTATCTATGAGGGGTTAGGGCAACCCCCACGAGATGGATTAGGCCGCAGGAGCCAGCCCAGGTTCCCACGTTACACTGCATTGGCTCCTCGGCATTGGGACATTGGGTAGCTATGTGTCCCCACTCCCCACAGGCGTAGCACCGGTAGGGGGCCCTAGGCACCCCTTTGGCCCTACGGCTAGGGGGCTTGGCTCCAACCTCCCTGCCTATGTCACCCTGTCCTCCGGTGACCTCCAGCAGGCCCTCCAGTTCTTTAGACTTCCACCTGGCCCTCCCCGGGTTGTCGGGCATCAGGGTCCCTGGAACTGGGGCAGGTCCTCTGACCCGGGTTAGGTCCTCTCTGGTTGGCTGAGAGAGGCCCCGGGCGGTCATCAACCTTTCTACTAGCGCCACTAAGTCATCATAGGAAGTGGGGTCATTCTGCCCCACCCAAGCCCGGAGGTTGGCTGGTAATCCCCTCATGTACCAGTCAATAACGAGGACCTCAAGGACCTCCTCTGGCCAGTGGGTCTCTGGTTGCAGCCACTTCTGTGCGAGGTGGACAAGGTCAAATAGCTGTGACCGTGGAGCCTTGCCCTCCTGATACCTCCAGTCATGATACCTCTGGGCGCGTACGGCCGTCGTCACTCCCAACCGAGCCAGGATCTCCGACTTCAACCGGGGATAGTCCACTGCAGCTACTGTGGGTAGGTCATAATAGGCCTTCTGGGCTTCTACACACAAAAAGGGGGCGAGAATTCCAGCCCACTGAGCCTAGGGCCAAGCCTCCTGGGCAGCGATCCGCTCGAAGGCAAGGAGGTACGCCTCCACATCGTCCTCCACCGTCATCTTCTGCAGATAGCTGGTGGCCTGTAGGGTTTGCGTCCCATCTGACCCCGGGGTTTGGGAGGTCAGGGCCCTCAGCTGGGCTACCACCTCTCGTAGAAGGGCACGGTCCTGGTTGGCCTGGCTGACCAACAACTGATTGGTCTCTTGTTGGATTCTCATTGCCTCCTGCTGGGTGGCCATCTGGACCCTGGTGGCCTCCTGCTGGGCCGTCATGGCCTGTATGATAGCCTTTACCACATCATCCATTTTGGTGGAGAAAAGGGAAGGCCCCCATCCCTTCTTGCCTCGCCTTTCCCCCTTTTAACTGCTGCGCATGCCAATCCCACTTCTCACACCAGTGTAGCAGGGTGGAGGGGGGAGATGTACTCCGCCCTCATGAGTCCTGCGCTGCCCAGCCGGTGGTGCAGCTGGGGAAGGTGAGCTGAAGGAGTAGGGTGGAGACAGGGGGCCCACTCTGCCCCTGAGTTCTGCTACGTTCCCTTGGTTGCCTGTCCGTGCTTTCCCCAGCTAGAGCCTCTGTCTCAGGTGTTGTGGCAGCAACTGTGGAAGTCCCAAGCTTCTGCAGACTGCCAACTATAAACTCCACCCTCTACACTCCACCCTCTGCCTGCCTGAACTGGGGGCTTTCAAGTGCTGGGGCAATCTCCTTGATAGGTCCCAGGTGGCCTAATTACCTTAAAGCAGCCCCAGCTGGATCACCCGGGGAATAAGGCTTTGCTGAGCCTGGGGATAAGATCCGTGCCTTCAGGCCCCCTCTCTTAGCCTCCTGGTCTGGCCCTAGCCCCCCCTTTTTCTGCAGCTGCTTTTCTTCTTTTGGGGGAGCCTGCTGCTGCTACTGCTGCCCCTGCTTCAGGGCTTTACTGGGGAGCCTCCCTCCCAGCTGGGAGGGAGGGGGTGAGTGTGTGGCCTTTCCATCTCTTCCACCACCCCCCCCCCAGCTACTATCGCCACCCTCCCCCTGCAGCTGCTTCCAGGGCCAGCACCAGCTGCCCAAAGGCCCCTTCCCCTTACCTTTACTTTGGCTGGCTGCCTCTTCCCCCTTCTGCTGCCACGAGCCCCCTTCCCCTTTTGCTGCTGCCCCTTGCTGTGCACCCTGTGTTTGGGGGCACCTCTTCCCCATCTTTTCCCCTGCCCCTCACCTGCTGCTGCCCCCTCTGCCCTGGCCCCCACATTTGGGGGACCCTGACCCTCCCCTTCTCCTCCCCCACTGCTGTAGCCCCCCCTGCTCTGGCCCACGTGCTCCGGCAGCACCAACGGCCCTCCCCCGCTTAATTGACTCCCCCTAATTTTATTGACCCCTCCTCACACACTGCACCCCCCCTCCTGAGTTCATTTTACCCCGGCCCCCCCCCCCCATGCAGCCAGAGGAGCCGCC